>JAKTSS010000102.1:0-34642 GCA_030580355.1 Debaryomycetaceae sp. yHKB357 | reverse complement strand
TATCCTTTTCATTTTCATTTACATCTCCACGGTTTTTGCCGCCAACAGTGGCTTCAGCATCGGCACCTCCGGCAAGGGTTGTCGCGAATGCCGGGGCACTCACAGCTTCAAGTTTTCAAAGCCTGCCACCTTGTTGCTGGCCTACACTTTCCTCGGGTACAGTCTTGATTTATGTGCGACTCATGGAGATTTTACCTCCTCAAAGTACGAGAGAACGGGTTGTACTGGTAGCGGCGACAAGATGACCTGCATGAACTATGTGTTCCACGTTGCAGTCCCAAGTTTCTGTGGAAGCGGTCCTACGGTGTCCTTGGTGAAGACGGAGCATTGCGTGAATTCATTCTGCGCTTCTGTTGATGTTCTCAGATTGAGCTGTGACAAGGCTGTTTCATGCCGCGCGGACTGTCTCCCTAGAGCGTGCGGGAATTGAGATTTCAAGTCGCGCTGTTCACATAATAATCGAATCTTTTTATACATACAAGTTTTCAATTTACCACACATATTTTTCAATCTGACGTGCTATAGTCTCATCTTGTAGACCAGAGAAGGATCTGACTGCACTAGAAGAACTGAAGTAAGCGATTCAAGGAGGGAGAGGCTCGAAACGATGAGGGAGGGGGTCGAACGAAAGATGCGGACGCATACAATTGACACACCGTATTGTGCTTATTTGGCGAATTTCATATTTTTGATTCAGCTTCTAAATTCAGCTTCCTATTTGTCGACAAATCTTTAGCCGTGTCATCTTAACCATCAGCCATTCAAGTTGATTTTGCTTCTTGTTTGAATACTTAGCAGAGACACCTTTTCCATCAATCAACCAAATTGATTCTTTTCTTTAGTTCTGCCAATCTTTGAGAGCTTATTCCCGAGTCGGCATACTCGTCCGATTCATCCTTGGAGGCGCGTGCTTTGTGGACCAACTGGTCAGGAGCAGTATCCTCCTCGAACGCCTTAACAGTTGAGGCAACCTTGAAGATTTTACCAAGGTCCCGCACAAACACTGGCGAGACATCGTGCAACGAAGCGATTTGGTCCGTTGAAAGGCGATTGTCGCGAGAGTCGCGTATTATATCTGTCATGGTGCGCGGACTCACAGTTTTCCTGGCGCCAACAAACTTTCCCGATTCCTGCTGTTTAGCCTCGTGCTCGCCCTGGGCAAACAATTGTTGGCGCGAGCGGACCTGGCGTAACGCGACGCTGTTATGTAGCGGCGCATGCTGCTGCTGCTTTTCGACAATCTGCTTACCCAAGGAGTTTATTGAACGCGTAAAGTCAGAGTCGTAGGAAGAGGTGCCCTGTTCATGGGGGTCCAAACCATCTTTACCTAAGAGACCAGGCGCGTTCGATTGCAGCGACATTACGGGATCAGGGTCAGGATGGTTGCTAACATCAGGAGAAGCGTGAAACTTGTCGCGAAGTGCTTGAGGCGGTAGCTGAGTGCCCTGAGATCTCTTGAGTGCAGGAGACGCGGCGGTAATGTCCTTCAGCAAGGTACGTGCTGACCGCGATGCCGAGTTGCCCATGGAGTGGCGATATTGTGGGGTACGAGTTTTTTCGGGTGTTGTGTGATCAAGTGATTGATGAGTATTACTGACCTACCATGGAAATCTCTGATGTTTGTTAGGTGTCAAACAACTTCTTCACCTTGCGTAGGCTTTACCCCGACACTCGGAATTGTGAGAGTAACTTCATAATGTACATTTGATTCTCCAACATCAATCTACCTGTCTGTCTATTGCACCCCTAGTCTTTACTTTTCTTCTTGTCTTACTTGTCCTTCTTATCCTTTTTATCCTTCTTATCTCTTTTATCCTTCTTTTCTTTCTTTTCTTTCTTTTCCTTCTTTTCACGTTTCGGACTCTCTATACTATTATCATGTGCACTGGCCACTTTCAACTTTTTCGGCGTGCTACCATCAGCATCAGTTTGTATACTTCGTTTCGGCGTTGGCGTTGCCTCTGAGTAGTCTGCAGCATCGTATCCTGTAGGGAAATGGCGCATGCGGAGGCCGTTGATTGGGGCCACGTTAGCGCGAGGGGTGACGACCTCGTCCATGGCGATGCGGGGTATCAGGGGCGCTTCGCGGACATTGTAGAAGCGGGAAATCTCTGCGGACATGGCGGGGCGGAACTTGTTCTTGTGAGAAGCGAGGAGGGCGTACTTGCGACCCGCCTGCTCGGGCGCCAACAACTCTTCATTGACCTGAAATTGTTTCCTCTTTTTCGCGCCAGGGACTGTGAAGGGAGCAGGGCCGTCTTTGACGCAGGTGGCAGTGAAGGACACGGGCAAGGTCTTTAGGTCTGCGAGCGGGAACCCCTTGGGGACCTTGATGAGCCACACCTGTTTACCGTGGCCGGGATCGAAGGCGGTCGAGGTGGAGACGGCATTGTAGTTGCGGGCCGGCTTGAAGAGAGACAGGGGCTCAGTGTCCGAGGCAGAGTCCGATTCGCTGACGTAGGCTTTTGACTTGATTGCCATTATGTGATTCACGGTAGTCTCGTTGGTGAGTGATCACAATCGCGGTGTGAAAATTTGGGCATCGCGGTAGTCACGTGAGGGGTAAGTACTGATGGGGTGGGTGGAGATGCAATGGACGAACGATGCGGGGATGGGGGATGACGGGTTGAGTAAGGTGGGGTCTGTGCCTTACCCGGTGGAGAGGTCGCGGGGAACCAACGGAGAGAAGTGCTGGCCGTTCAGCACCCGTTCAGCACCAGCAGGTTGAGCCGCACATTTTTCCGGACCAGGGATCAGGATATTTTGGGGCGGTATCTTAACGCGATATTTTAATGCGATACAACTTCTGCAGGAGATATTATTAAAGTATAGGACACATGTGTGCATAATCAGGGACACCAGTCGGTATAGAAAGGGGCGGCATTGTGTGCTGGCGTGGCGGAACTTTCATGCCCTGGCGGATCTCTAACGAGCGTTAATTGTGATCTGCGTTTTGGGTCAGGTAGGTTAGGCCAACGGCAGTGGTCAGGGAGGGCAGGCCGTCAGGTCCTGGAAATGAGGCGGAGGATGAGCGCAGGAGTGCCACAGTCTGAGCCGAAACTGTAACCGTGATCCACAAGCACAATAGAGGCACATGCCGAAAATATTCCGGGGATAGTGTCGGTACAATATATTTTTTCCAGCGGTCCTGCTCAGGTCCGGGATTTTCCACAACAGGACCAGCCAGCCACCTGAAAATTGTTCGCAGCCTGATTCGGGGTGATTCCTGATCCAGCTGCAACAGGGTCTATGTCGTGGCGTGATTCGTATGTCAGGGCAGAGGTGGATACGAGACAATTTTTAGTTGCGTCTACTTTACGAGAGAAGGTTCGTTTGCATCACTTTACCAGAGAAGGCTTGTTTGCATCACTTTACCAGAGAAGGTTCTGTTGCATCTACATTACAAAACTGAGGTAAGGATCGTATTAATTAAATAGTATGTATAGGCAGAATGATAGTCAGTGATACAGAACGTGTATGCATTAGGGTGATGCACGCATCAAAGGAGCGTTTTTATACCAAAGAGTGGTCGAAAAGGAGGCGGAACTTGAGCATAGAAGGCACAGCTTGTGCGGAAGAATTGAAGGGAAATGAATGGACGTTTTGGGGGCAGGAGGTGGCGGGTGTGGCAAGATACGGTGTGGAGATACGGCGAAAAGCGACTTGCGAAAACTAAAAGAGCGCCTTGACAAAACGCTTGACAAAACTGTCGACGTTGGACTCTGGGGTGTACTGGACCGCGGCCGCGAGCTGAACCACCAACGAGATGTTGTAGCCCGGGACGGAGTCGGGACAGGCGGTGCCGGCGTAGATGTTGAAGGTGTCGTAGCGACGCAACCACCACTCGGTGATGTTGGTCTGGGCCTCGTCGGAGGCGTCGGCAAAGCCCGTGGTGTTAGCGAAAAACAGCCAGTCCTTGTCGACAGACCAGTCCAGGCTCCAGTGCGGGGGCCAGGTGGAGTTAGCGGGCAAGGACCAGGCGGAGTCGTTGGAGGGGAGGCCGTGCGGGGTCCAGGTGGTGTTGCTGGGAGCCCAGGTGGTGTTGAAGGTGGTCCAGACGGGGCAGGCGGCGAACAGCGAGGAGTTGTGGAAGGCGAGCTTGGACTTGTCAATGGCAAAGCCCGTAGAGGCGTTGCCCGGCAGGGTGGTCAACTTGCCAGCATCGTCGACAAAGACGGAGGTCGACTGCGGGGGCGGGGAGAGGGGCAGCAGCAGCAGGTCGTAGGGCGAGTCGGTGCCCATGGGGATGTTCAAGGTGTAGCCGGTGGAGGCCTTGACGCGGCCAAAGAAGGCGGGGGCGTCGCGGGCCAACTCCAAGTCGCGGCCGTTGAACTTGACCAAGTTGTACTGGAACTCCAGGCCCTTGTGGTAGGCAACGAGGGAGAAGACGGCGGAGGTCTGCTGGAACTTTGAGTAGCGTTTCGCGAGGGGAGCGGCGAGGGCGAGGTGGGCCCATGCGAGGAGGAAGAGAAGCATTGGGGGAGGGAGAATTAAGATGAAGGTTAAGGCTGAGTGGAAGACGCGAAGGCTGCAAAAGTGGCCAATGCTGCAAAAGAAGACGGCGGCGGGGGCCCCTTATATACCAAGGCAAAATTGGCAGCCAGAACCAGAAAAATACTTTTGCGGCCAAGCGCGGCCGGGAATGCGTCAAAGCCCGAAGTTTTACCGGGCGCGCGTTTGCCTGGGGAGAAAAAATAAAGCACCGTAATTAGCAGCCAATTAGTCTCTTTTCGGCAATCGCTCCTGCGAAAAATCAGTCTTGCTTCGTGGCTGATTCACCGGTTCCGGTGATCCCGGTATCTCCGTCCGGTATTAGCCGGGCTGCCCTCTCGAGCACCTGGGAAACAATGCTGAGCCAGCACTCCCGGCTAAAGTGGCCTGTCATGTTCTACTCGTCTGTCCCGGACAAACTGTATTACAATCTCCTACGACCCTCTACTACGACCCCCTCTACTACGACGCTCTATTTACGATGCCGTATTTACCACGCTCCATTTTTATACGACCCTGCTTACCTTAAACTTGTCTAATTATACGATTCACTAATACCACCCGTACTTTCCGGCTATTACTCTTCGTTTCTCCTTAATTTCCGTTAGAAACGGCTACCACTCTTCCCCATCTGTCTCCACTTCTCCTTCTCCATTTACATCCCACGTGATTCCTTTTGTAATAATGACGTCATTTCTTGAACACTTTTCCTTGCAATCCTCTTCAAGAATGTCACAAAACTATCCTAATTCTGCTCCTCGCGCACAGCCCAACTTCAAGAGCGACCCGTAGACCGAACTGCGACGTCATCTCTTAAATACTCTTCCTTCGAATAGATTACAATCCTCTCCTCTAGAATGTCACAAAATTATCCTACAATTCTACTCCGGGAGGACAGTCCAACGCCTTCTTGAGCGACCCGTAGATCGTGAACTGCAACGACGTCAACGTTCCCACCATCACCAACCGCGTCGGCAATCCGGCAAACGACCCGGACACTCCCAACTGCTTCGCCAACTGCACAAGCAACCCCACCGTGGACTGCCCCGGCGCCTTCTTGGTCTTGTTCACCTTCAGCAACAACGTGTCCGCGGGCTGCGACACAAACGCCGCAGAGCAGCCCGCAATGATACCCGCGCCCAAGTTCACGCCCGTCAACGCCGCAGGGCTCATGTCCTTCTTGGCCGTCGGGATCGCATCAAAGATCGCGCCCGCCGCTCTCTCAAACACCAAGAACTTGGCAATGTTGTATGGAATCTGCTTGAACAAAATCGGCGCAAACCCGCTGTAGAACGAACCCACACCCTCCTCCCGGAGAATGCGCGCAAAGCCGCCCACCAACCCGTTCGCAAACGTCGGCTGCAGGACCAATCTGATACGCGTGGCCTCCAACGGACAGAGCGCAATGTCGGCGAAAAACTCGGCGAGCGCCGCGGACCCCATGAACACCGTGTTCTTGTACTGCTTCGCGGTGTCGATACCCACCTGCTCGATAAACGTCTTCTTGAAAAGCTCGTAGCCCCCAAACTTGAACGCGCCCTGCATCGAGTAGCCCAACACCGTGGGCCCAAGACCGGTCAAGAGCGCGCCCGCACCCTCGTTCGCAATGACCTGCTTGAACGAGCCGATCATGCCCCGGTTATACGTCGCTGGCTCCAACTGGATTTTGGTCTTGATCACGTCGATCGGCGTCATCGCGCCGTGGGTAAGGCCGCATCCGACCGCGCCCGCAAGCGCGAACGACGCATAGTCGCCCACCGTGAAGTTCGGCAATTTTACTGCTTCGGTTGCCATGGTTGTCGACAAGTGCTTACCTTTGGCAACCCCAAAATGCGTGTGGGAAAAAGTTTTTTCTGGTTCCGGCCGCTCTCGTGAAATTTCGGTCACGTGGACAGCGCCGTCTGTGATTGGCTGGCAGGTTTCGGCATAGCAATAGTGTGGTTCGGTTACTACGCCGCGTGTACTGCCAATGTGCAGTTCACATGTTGTGCCGAGTACTCAGATGAGCTACCATTCTCGCTTTTTGAGTCAACTCCCCTACATGTCCCGGGTTTTAAGGATTCGGTGTGCCCACGAAGAAGCTGATTCTGTGGCTTTTCCGGTGCGGCTCTTTTTTGCAGCCATTTTTCTGGGTAATGCCACTACACGCTTCTTTGAACAAGGAAGATTCAGAATTATAATGAATTACTCAATTTTTGGGGAGGTAAAGGGTCTGATAGTGTGTGCCAGAGGACCTTGACACGAAACATCGTTGTGTCATCTGGTGTCTGGGTCCTTCTGCGCGCTTACTCGTGTGATCGTCGGGCATAACCAAGGTTTCTTGCTCAGGATGTCATTTCTTAATTCGAATAACCTATCTTGATTAGAATAACTTGTCTTAATTGGAGTAACTTATCTTGATTGAAATAACTTTCCTGCTCAGGACTTCTTCTTCAGGATAACTTCTTCCTCAGGATGACTTTCCTGGTCAGGTCAACAGTTCTTGATTGAAATAACTTTCCTGCTTAGGTCAACAGTTCTTGTTCAGGATAACTTTCTTGAATTTGCATGCAATCACTAGGCTAGGGCCGATGACCAATACTACTCAAAGTGAAAGTTCATAAAAGTGCAATCAGGAATTTGTGGTTATGGGTCCAAACAAGTGCCTTTCAGAGTACGAAACAGTTTGGGTAACGCGGAAAGTGCAATAACCTCGGGAAAAGTGCCCGCAGCATGTACTGGCTGTGGCAAGTCGTGGTATAAATGATAAGTATGCCATTTGCTCCGAGAAATGTGATTCAAAAAGAGACCTCATGTGAGGGTGAGGACCGCGAAAGGACCATTTTCAGCTAAAACTAGCAGTACCCATTGTTATGAATAAACTTCGTGCATTCTGTTGTCTCTTCAATATCCTCCACCCCATTATAACCATCTACTACCTTCGAAACACCGAGGACTGAATCCAAAACTTCTCGTTTCACAAGTACGTGCCGACGATCATGTCAGTGTGTCCGCCCTGAATACTTTGCAAGTTGGGATACCGACAGTATACGTGCTCAAACTTGTTGCACGTATCGAGACATGTCTTCAAAGCAATCAGGTACGTATCCTTGGCTAACCGGCTGTTGGCATTGGACATTCTAATATGACACTTCTTGTACGCATAAGAGCCCAAGTCTGTCACGCCGCTTCTCTCAAGATCTTTCAAAAGAGCGTAGCAGTCAGCTCTCAGGTTGGCACCGTCCCAACCGCACGTAAGCGCATGGACGGGCGCAAGAGATAAAAGGATAAGCACTAGACTGGGAAATTGCATTTACGACTCTAGAGCGCGCTGTGTGGTCCAAAGAGTGCGCTTTTATACACCAACAGGCCGGTAGTGCAACCCTTGATGCAAGATGGAGAATATATTGTTCATGACAATGTCCCTGCACACTCTGCATGCCAAAAGTCTAGAGTGCATCCCTTCTTATGTCTAGTCGAGATGAGTTTTATTAATTGCCCCTGTTATCGCTTGGATGGGGTCGGCGAATGATGTTGCAAGAGAGGCATCATGATTATGCCAGAATAAATTTCAAGGCTTGCGATATACTTGGGTGGTCAGGTTGACTAACGCAAAGTACAAAACCCTCTTTATACCTTTGACTGCAGAAGGAAGCAATCTTCTATGCGCATGTTCGTCGCAGGATACGTATGATATCACCATAGAACGGGCGCGCCACCCCAGATTAATTCCTTCTTGTGGCCTCGAATTGCGATATGGGACCTATAATTGATCACCAGACAATATCACTATTGTACCTGGCGACTGATTTATGCTGGACCCCCAGTCAAGCTCGGTCCGAAGCTCCCTCATGGGTATGTAGGTGTGGTGTGCATGCTTAAACAGGTGTCCCCGCAGATTAAATCAAGTTTGATGTGTGAACACAGTTGAATGGCTCTCCTAAGATATGCTCACTGGCAAGTTGAAGTTTAAATTGTGACGCGGTTTCGATCCGAGTGTCATTTGTCAAACACTAAATCATCTTTAAAATAACTTTTGTCTTCAATAAGAGATGATCCGCGAGGGTGGAACGAAATGGGCCGGCTAAAATTACGTGCATGCTGTGAATGGTAAAATGATGCTGTTACGAGATCTTGATACAAGGATTGGGGACACACTACTCGTGGGTCTCATCCTTCATGAATCAATATAACCATCTACCACCTACTTAATAATACCAACGATTGAACTACCACCCTAACACACTCATACGTGGGTGCCAATAATCATGTCAGTGAGCCCACCGCGAAGGTTTACCAAGTTGGTATATCGACAGTACACGTGCTCAAACTTGTTGCACGTATCGAGGCATTTCCTCAAAGCATTTTTGTACGCACGCTTCCACACCCGACTATTGGTATTGGTCATAATAATGTGACAGCTCTTGTAGACATAGCTGCCCATGTCGGTAATAGTGCTTGTCTCGAGATCATTCAAAAGAGCGTAGCAGTCGCTTCTCAGGTTGCCGCCATCCCAACCGCAGGAGACCGTGGGGTCGGGGTACCAACAGCACCAGTACGCCTCGACAAAACAAGCGGACCAAAGTGCGAGTAATAGACTAGAAACTTGCATCCCAACACACGATCGGGCGGGCCATCTCTCAAGTCCAACACTTGTACTTATATACCCAAATAACCACACAACAACCTGTCGATGCAAGATGAAGGAATCCTATTGTTCAAACAATACACCTGCACACTCTGCATCCCCGAGCTCTAGTGCGCGGATCTGGCCTCCTATCTTGTAAGGTTATAGCACCCTGGTAGCACCGCCACTTCTTATTGTGGAGTCTCTTCAGTCTGGCATGCTGCAGGGCATCTAATCGCGTATCTGACTATCCATACACTGCGGACGGTGGAGGCTCCTTAGCTTGTTTATGACCAATGTAGACATTATGATGACTCTGTGCACCGCACGGCCCGTTGCAGAAGCCGACATGTCCAGTGACGCGCGCTGTTCAGCGAGCTCATATTCTGTGTGCGTCTATTGGCTCTTTTGTCTCGGAATCCATCATCCTTGGTTAGCTGCACCATTCTTGATAGCTCGGCCATTCTTGCAGCAAATCCTAGAAAGGAATTCACCCCCATCATTGGCATCTTGAAAATAAGTGGATTCCGGGCACCACAGAGTCAAACGAGACAACTGCGTGCACCAGGTAAACATGCATTGTTGTGCGGCCTTATTGAATTCATTTGATATTTTTGGTCGAGCTGAATCACCGAATATCACGAGCAAGTTATCAGCATCTTGTTCGGGAATGATGAATCATTTCGAGTGACGTACTAGGCGTTACTTGAAAATCATGGAGTCTAGTTCTTCGAATTTGCGACTAGTGTGCATTGCTCTCCTGTCTGCGCGCATCTAGCCTGCTCCTCGCACGACAAAACTAGACACGTTGGAATCTTCGATTGATGGAGTCACATCTGGGCGCCATAATACACTCTTGAGGAGGTTTTCAAAAGTTGAGTGTGACCAAAATACCATAGCCCGACATGTATGCGGTCACTAAAGTTGAAAGTCGTCGTGTCACGAATTATGTCGAGAGCACTTCCATTTAAAGATGACAACTAAAACACCGCAAGCATCAATCTCAGGGCAAAACCAGCCGTTCAATCTCATCTCAACGGCGCTCAGCACGAATTTGTGTGACGCAGCGTGGCGACAGACAACACACACACATTTCTCAATCTGCCTTCTCGTCACCCTTGCGGTGTGTCTATAAATTGGAAGGATACCTCGGCTTTACTTCAATCAGAGCGGAGACAACATTCTATCCTCTATTTTTGAAGAAGCTGTCAGGTACTGTTCCCCACAAGCAATGCTGGAGAGACATCATTGTGGTCTTCCTGCAGCCTAATATGCATGTCGGATATTCTCTCTGTAGGCACACAGGGTGGGAATTGAGTCCCTTCTCGCGACTTACGTTCGAGACGGCTGAGAAAGCATTTTAGATAGTTGAAGACGCAAGGAGGTTGTCCATGCTGATAAATATGTTTGCTAGCGGCAAAGAAGCTCATAATGTGCCTGTCACGAGAAATTGAAATCCGTAATGGGATATAGTTTTTTCCAAATAACTTAAGTGTGGAATAAGACCATTAGGCATGAGATGGAACAAGGATATCCAGAAACTATCACTGAGATTGCGACGGAGCTGTGCCCTCGGACGGCTGTCCAGGCTCAATGACCTTACCGTGGAACACCAAATTTTGTCCCTGTCGCTCCATAGACTGGAGAGCATCCATTGCCGCACGATTCCGCGCGACTTTCTTGGCCGCATCAAACCCTGTCCCGATAGTAACGTTGTTTACCCTGATTAAGGCCTTGTAACCCGAACCCAGGCGGTGGGAGGTATAGTGCGGAACAAGGTGGAGCGGGCCTAGCACCGCGTACAACGAGTTTTTGGCATTTGGGTCTACTGGTTCCGAGGCCGACGCAGCAGGTTGCGAGGGAGCGTATGGTGCAGGTTTCATTGCGGAGTACGACACTTGAGAGTACGGCGCGGGTTTATATGCTGGAGGCGGCAGCAGTAGCGGATGCAGAGGGCCAGTAGCCAGTTTTTTAGAATGCAAGGGGGTATAGGGTGCCGGCAGTGGAGTCGGATTCGGTTGAATAGAGGGTTCATACGAGTCGTAGTCGGCATCAATGTCTTCAGAGCCCTGCCATGGTTCGTGGGAACTCTGGGCTTGAGCCATGCCCTGCATGGCGATATCCTGATGCAAAAGCGCGACATGGTCCGGACAGGCCATGGTGTTGGCCGCTGCCCGTGCCTCTGCAATAGCGAGAGACTGGGACGAGGTACCGGTTCCAAGCGGGGTGTCACCGAGGTATACGCGAGACACGAACGGGTTCCGCTCGAGCTGCACGTACTGGAGCGGGGCCCGCTGCCGCGAGTCCAGGGGGAGAAGAGCGTTGCGGTAGAGCAGAAGAAGCTCAGCCGCTGCTGCGAGGTTTGCGGACGCCGGCTCATTGGCCGCATCGATGGCGGGACCGTAGAGATGATCGATCCACTTGATCACTGCCAGCAAATCAAGTCCGTCGTCGACCATGGCGGAAACATAGCCAGCAAAGAGGTTAGCAAATATACGCAATTTAACATCATTGCTCTGCTCTGCACGGATCTGGTGGCGGCAGTGAGAAGGCATATTGTAGCCGATAGCGAACTTGGCGAGCATAGCATCAGACATTAGATGAGAACGCAACACCACGAGCTGAGATTCGTCATTATCGGGGAATGCACGGGCCAAGGAAGTGGTAAGCAGCATAGAAATGAGGGCGCGGCCCCTAACGCTCAATTTTGCATTGTGAAGATTACTGCTTTGTGGGTAAATCAATTCCGCGCAGGTGAGGTAGGACTTGTCTGTGAAGGCGACGATGGCCAAAGATTGGTCAGATATCAGGGGCAATGGCGGGGGATACGTCAGAGTATCGATGTCAGCAACCGTAGAGGCAGGAGCGGTCGGGGAATGGGACAAAAAGTGGTCGAGCTGGGGCTCAATCTTCGGAGCTTTAAAGTTCAATTTCGAAAGGAGATCTAGAGTAGGGAGGGCGCCCTGATCCAGAAGCTCTTTTAGCCTTACAGCCACCTTGATGTGAGGGGACGTGAGAAGAAGACGTACTCTGTCTCTGATGTGTTTTGGGGACGGGGGTAGCGACGAAGGAGTAGCCGGATCTAGGGCCATACACAAGGACAAGTACTGGCCCGGAGTTGGAGTTTTCGAAAGCACGTGAAAAAGGGTCGCCTGGATCTGTGAGACGTTGCCCTTGACTTGGTGGAGGTCGTCACACCACGTAAGAAGATCCGCATCGGCCATCGAGATGGGGATGACTTGTTTACCTTGGGAAGAAGCACCGTAGTAGGCGACCGGGCATCACCGGTCATACTCTTATCACGTGATATACTCTGGGTTAAGGGCCAAAAAAAAAGTTTTGCAATCGGTTCAAGTGCTTTTTCGCAGCAATTGCAAAACTTTACCAGCCTCACATGCCTCTTCCCTTTCTCTGACACCATGCAAGACGACAACTACTACGACCGCGACTGGGCTCCTGGCACTACAACCGTCTTCTTACCGACAGACTCTTCTTCTACCGCTTCCTCGACGCTAAAACGTAACCACAAGGGCGTTATTCTTGTTCCGCAGCCCACTGCAAGTCCAAACGATCCTCTTAACTGGCTGCTGTTTCGGAAGGCGTGGCATTTCATTCTACTTTCATTAATAACTGCTCTTACTGCTGCTATCTCCAATGACGCAGGTGCCACCCAGGACTCACTCAATGCCGTGTACGGCATCTCCTACGATGCCATGAACACCGGCGCTGGCGTCTTGTTTCTCTGCATCGGCTGCGCCTGTCTAGTTCTTGCTCCGGCCTCTTCACTATACGGCCGTCGTGTCTCCTACCTCATCTGTCTCTTATGCGGCACCCTCGGCTCCGTCTGGTTTGCCCTTTCCCGCAAGACCGCAGATACTATTTGGTCACAGGCCTTTGTCGGCATCTCTGAGGCCTGTGCTGAAGCCCAGGTCCAACAGCTGCTCGCTGATATCTTCTTCAGACACCACCTTGGCCTGGTGTTGACCGTGTATATTATCGCTACCTCTGCCGGCAGTTTCCTTGGGCCCTTGATTGCCCACTTTATTTCGCACGCCGAAGGGTTCCGCTGGGTCGGTTGGTGGGGCGCCATAATCACCGGTTCGCTATTGCTTGTGACGCTTCTTTCCTGCGAGGAAACAGTCTTTGATCGCATGGCTTTGCTGCTGGGCTTGCTGCAGTCTTCGGAGAAATGCTGCGAAGTAATGGATGATAAGGATCGGGCGCGGGACACCACCAAACTGCCGCTGACCCAACTAATAGATACCAAAGACCAACAATTGGACAGAGAAGATCAGCCGCTAGGTCGAAGCGACTCGGCGGGATACATTGAGCCTGTTGCAGACGACCTCCCCCACTCCTACTGGAAACAAATGGCCATAATTACTCCTCTGCCGTACATTGTAGGCTTCGGCTTCAAACAATACTTGCAGCGCTTCGTTCTCTACTTTAGAGTGTTTACCTTCCCTGCCGTCTGGCTCTCGGGCGTTCTATGGGGACTTCAAGATGCGTACATGACCTTCTTCCTCACGACTCAGGACACATACTTTGGCAATCCGCCTTGGAACTATTCGGAGCGTGCTATAGGCACCATGAACGTGGCGACCCTTGTGGGTGCCGTCTTGGGCTGTCTCATGCTGGGGCTCGTGCTGGACTACCACGTACTTTTCATTGCCAAACGGCGCGGCGGAATCGTCGAGCCCGAGTACCGCTTGTGGCTCATGTTCATTACCCTAGTCGTGTCTCCGCTCGGGCTTGTCTTGTTTGGGGTCGGCGCAGAGCGCGCATGGCACCCCGTATGCATCTACGCCGGCTTGGGCTTTATCGGATTCGGATGGGGCCTGGTGGGGGACACCGCCATGTCGTACCTCATGGACTGCTACCCGGCCCTCGTGATCCAAGGGATGGTGTGTGTGTCGGTGATCAACAACACCTTGGCGTGCATATTCACCTTTACCTGTCTGTTGTGGCTCGACGCATCAGGCACTGCCCGCACCTACATCGCGCTCGCAGTGGTAGACTTTGTCACTATTGCCTGCATCATTCCTACCATATACTATGGGAAGCTGTGGCGCAAAAAGAGTGCCGGCAAGTATCTCTCCTTGGTGGACTTGACTCAGGGAATGGGCTGACGCTTGGTGATCGTTCGTGGGATGCCATCTGACCATAAGTCACCCACTATCTTTCAACTACAAGTGACTTGGCATTGAGATTTCCTTAAACTCTGAGATACTCACCACAGGGATGCTTTAAAACTCTGAGAGACTTGCCATAGGATCGTCATCAAACTCTGAGTGACTCGCCTTTCGATTGCCATCTAATCTCAAGTTACTTGCCATTTGACGGTCAACGAGCTCTAAACTACTTCATTTTCATTGAAATGCGAAGATCAGCGACTAGCCATATGATTACTATTCAACTCTTGATGACTTGCCCCTTCATTATCATCTGACTATCAGTGACCCACTATCGGGATTTCATCCCGTCCAACCTTTCAGCACTTACAAGAGACGATATTTGAGCTTCTAGCAAGGCAACACTCATGTCTACACTGATATTGAGTGCTGTTATTCATACACCACCGCAAAGACTCAATGACTTATTTATACACCTCCTCACAAACTCTAATGACTTATTTAATCCAGACTAGCATCCTAATCTTCAATGACTTATTTAATCCGTACTAAAATCTCAAGCTCTAATGATTTACCTATACAAACTCTCAGCTATATCACTTACTTAAAACAGAATGATTTCCCAAGCATACGCTTACCTCTTCAAACCCCTCAACTTTGTCAAATCCCATCGAGCTCCAAACTTTAATTTAATACTATACAATTTTCTAATTACGCTTTAGCCAGCGCCCTCTGGCGAGGCGTTCCAGCAGTCACACCACTCAATCCTGCATTGCGTCGCCCGATTTGCCCTGGTTCATGTAAGAATCCAACTCTGCATCCAATGTGTCCGCAGTAGGCTTTTCACGACGAGGTCGCGGCTGCGGCTGCTCCGAATCCACGGCGCTTCTTTCACGGCCTCGCGAAGCCACGTGCGCCTTAGTTCTGCGGGTGTTGCCCAAGATGCGATCGGCCAAGGATACTGCACTCTCGACGGTCAAGATCTGGCCCATGGCCTTCTTTCCATCAAAGTTGGCGATAGCGGTGGCATTGCTGCGCGCACAATCGCGCTGGAAACAGACGTAGGCAACATCATCATTACGGGTATCGAACTTGACAAATTCCACGGGGCCCACCGAGCCAAAGAGCGACAGAATGTCGTCGCCATTCAATTCAGGATGAATGTTGCGGACGCGAATGACGGGACGTCTCCCAGCGAGCAAGGCAATGTCGCGAGGCACCGAGAGGCCAGCCAGGCTGGGGATACTGCGCAGGGGCCCGCTCGACCTCTGAGCAGAGTTCTTTGAGACGCGGCCCGAGTTGCGGCCACCACGAGAGCCACGGGGCTTGGAGCGAACACGGTTAGACTTGTTCTCGCCAATGATCTCGTCAAGCGATCTTTCCAAGAGGGTAGTCATGTTTTTAAAGGAATGCACCGAGGCTTGATTCCCTGTTGATGCGCGGAAAAAGTGAAAACGTGTGGGATGGTTTATCCAATATTGCATTATCGTAGGATGGTGTTAGAGTAGAAGCTGTTGATGAACTTCCAGTGATGGTCAACGAAAGTGATGACGAAGATGGAATACTAGCAAAAGAATATTGTAAGGAGCAGAAGAAGCCTTTTAAATTCACCTTGAGAAGAGTCATAGATATCCCGTTCGCGCCAACTTAACTTCCTAGCTAATCTCTAGTGACCTTCTCACTTCATCCCTAATTTTTAGTGACCTTTTCACTTCATCCCTAATTTTTAGTGACCTTTTCCATCCCTAATTTTTAGTGACCCTCTCTTTTCCTCGCTAAATTTTAGTATCCCTGTCTCTAATCTTTGTTAGATTTGACGCAAAGTTTACTCACCAATTTTCGGATTTAGTGACCCTTCTTGCTACAACGGCGAACTTGCGAAAATGCTTCTGTACATTCCATAACCACTACTTCGATTCTTGCATTTCGAGGCTACGCGAAAGATTCCACATCAGTAACTGGATATTAATGGTATTAATGAATTAGGTACGGCCAAAGACACTTTGCATTACAACGTCTTCTTGCCCAGACCCACGAACTCGCTTGCCTCCACGTACTGCGTGCCCACGAGCTTGCCGTCCACGTCAAACAACTCTTGTTGCCGCATAAAGTCTATAGGGCACAATTTCGGCCACGCCACAAACTGGTAGCCGTTGCGGTACACGTACATGGCGCTGCGAGCGGTATACGCCAAGCATGCGACCAACGCGACCATATTCTTGGCCTCAAGCACGCGGCCGCGTGGATACGCCAAGATCGCGGCAAAGATCAAGATGGCTGTGCCCATAGTGTAGGGCAACAACTGCACGTACGCCGGCCGCTTATCCAAGAACGGGTTCTCGACAAAGTGCTGGCGCGGTCGGGCCCGGCCAAGAAACAAGTCAAAGCCGTCCTGGCGGCGGCCGTCGGCCATATTGTTGCCATAGTAGCGCGCTGCGGACTTTACAAAGTCGGCAAAGGCGCCGTACCGTGTACGGGTGCCCGTGCGGGTATAGTCTGTCTTCAAGGCGCCGGTCCCGGAGTAGGCGCACGAGACGGCATCGGCATTGTCGGCCCACATGTTCATATAGTGGCGGTTAAAGTCGGGGCAGGACGTTGCAAGGTCGCCGCCATTGGGAACACGGTACTCCAGAGCGTGCATCTGCTGGAGCAACACCCATTGGGCCACCACCGACTGGACGACATTCGTACGGTCCAAGCAGTCCATGCAGTTGGACCGGACAATAGCATTCTGGCGCGTCAAGATCTTTCCAGAGTCAAGGTCGTAGGAAAAGTAATTGGTGTTTGAAATGCCTGCATCCTCTAAATGACCGAGCAAGAGTTTTACGCGGTCCCACCGCATCTTGGAGCATTCGTGGTGGAAGTCAAAGTAGATATACTTTACGCGGCTGCGAAGTGTCAGGTCCAAGTTATCGATGGCATTCTCGTAGGCGAGCTTGACGGGCCGCTCGTACCCTGTCTGGTTGACGAGGTTCACACAGACGACGTTGCCGTAGCGGCGACACTGATCGTCGAAATGGGCTTTTGTAGCGTCGAGCAGGGTTTTCGCGGAAATCACCAAGTGAGGCCTGTAGCGGAGGTTATTGATTTCCAGCCAGTAGACGGGGACAGACCCCCGGGTCTGGACAAGCGAGTATACGCGGCGGTTATCGGCCTGGAAAATCTGTTCCGTCTCGTTAAAGTTGGCGACGTTACCGGTCTCGTCAATGCCGCGACGGAAGTAGCGAGTGCCCGCACGGTCTACGCTACGGCGGGTCAAGAGAGCAAACAGGAAGGAGCGGCCCGGGCCAAAAGCTGACTGGGCGACGGTGGACTTGAAGTAGCCATATATGACCGGGGTAATGAATTGGTGGGCGTTGTCGAGGGCCACGAGGGGCTCACACAAGAACTGGTTCCACCAGAATCGCGGGTCTGGGGTTGTGGCGCCGGAGAAATGCAGCTGCAAGGAATTGGTCAAGTCATAGGCATTATCAGGAGAGAAGAATAGAGAAGCCTTGTTCAAGTGGTGGTTGAGGAGGGATATGTACGTGGATTCTTCGGAAGACGTAGACTGGCGATGGGCCACGGGAAGGATACGGTGGGAAGTGATTCTAGCAATGGAATTGTCCAATACGCGGCCGGTCACGGTATGGGATTCCGCAATGACGACATATGTATTGAGTTTTAAACGGATACAGCCCAAGAGACAGGAAATGGGACGCAACACAGTGCCGGCGAACGCGGGAGCGAGATCGGAGGAGACGGTGAAAGAGTCCTGGCCGGTGATGTAGAGATAGGAATTGGACAGGCGGTGGTGGAAAATGTGGGTGCCGTCTACAGCCTCGGCATAGGAGAGAGACATGCTTTGAGATAAGTCACAAGGACGCGCTTGACTTTGAGAGAAGTAACAAGAATGTGCTACGCTATTGATATTGAAGCCTGCCGGTCGACGAATCAACTGAATTGGGCGATCTGGGGTCACGTGATTATGCTCATCTGATTATACGATATATACTTGTTCTTGAAATTGATACACGTAAAATGATATTGCGGTACAATGTAAATCAAAGCATCAGCTCCTCCTTATCCTATCGGCCCCTGAAAGGTAAACAAAGTACAAACTCTTTCAAGCGTATTTATTTGAATTCCTCTTCGCTTCAAACTTTCTTGCTGATAACACCCCTGATCTGATCCATACCTTCTTATCCGCGTCTACGTTACAATTTTCACTGACCCCGCAAATCGCATGACTGACCACTACGCCGTCTTGGGCATCCCCGCGCTCTCCTCCGACATCGATGTTCGCAAGGCGTTCCGCAAACTATCCCTAAAGTACCACCCTGATAAAACTACCGATAAGGAAAAGCATCGCCGCTTCTTGGATATTAGCGCATCCTACGAGTTCCTCAGCTCTCCGGCCCAGAAGGCCCGCTACGACGCTTCCTTGGCTCCCGCAAATTCCCGCTCGGCCCATACTTCTTCAGCAGGTCCGCGTACCCGTTCCTACTTTGGTTACTGCCAGCAAATGCACCCGCACGCCGACAATGTCTACCGCCGCGCTCACGAAGAACGACTTCGCCAGGAGGCAGAAAAGCTCAAGCGCGAACATGCTGAGCGCGCAAAGGCCGAGGAAATGTTGCGTCGCCGCCACAAGGCCCAGGAAGAATTCCTCCGTAACCGCGCCAAAGAAGATGCCCTTGCACAGCAGGTTCACCAGGCTCAACAGGCCCACTTGGCCCGTAAGAAACGCCAGGAAATGGAGGAACAGGAACGGCTAGAACAGGAACGGATTGTCCGCGAGAGAGAACTGCAACAGAAAGAGAAACAGGAACAGGATCGTCTAGAGCAGATACGTATTGTGCGTGAAAAGGAGCGGCACGAACTCGATCGCCTAGAACAGATCCGCATCACCCTCGAAAAAGTCAGACACGAGCAGGATCGTGCACAGCAGGCACGTCTCGCGCAAGAAATGGAAAGGCAAGAGCAGAATCGCCTAGAACAAGACCGCTTGGAACAGGAACGTATCGCGCGTGAAAATGCCGACCCAGAATTTGACTTGCCCAGGGAAGAGAGACTTGCTTCGGAAACGCTACAAGTTGAAAGAGATAATGCGAGACTGCACCAAGAAAAATCACAGTCTGTTCCAAGAGATAACGCGAAATCTGACAGAGCGCACCACGCATACAATTTCATGAGATCGCACCTAGAGAAGGTCAAGAGCGAGAGATTGCACGCCCAAACCAAATCCAATAGAGAAGTTGCAGGAGACGCTGAAAAACAAATGCAAGAGTCAGAGCTCGAAAAGTACCTTATGGGAAAACTACAGCGCAAGAGACAAAGAGCTGAACGCAAAAGTGCGAAATTGCAAAAGGAATCGGCAGAAGCTGCAAAGGAGCAATTAGACACATCACATTGTGACAAATATTTCAGGGCAAATATGAATGACGGCCCTCACGGGGCAAGCGCAGAACACAGATCTCACGGGACAAAAGAGGATGGCAATTTACCCAGAGAAACTTCAGATGGCATATCACACGGAGCTAACACAGATGGCAATTTACACAGAGAAACTTCAGATGGCAGGTCAGGTCGGAAGAAACTCGGGGGCGAATACGCTGACAAGCATGCAAATGGAATTAGAGATATCCCGCAAAGCACGGAGCAAGACATATTCCACAGAGAGCGACATGAATCCTCTCACGCTGAGAGTCTGCGGGACGCGCACATGGATAATTCCAATCTCGACCTGACAAATGTCAGCAAACCCCCTCTCGCCGACCACGAGTCTCTTTATTCGGACTCGGATAAGAGGAAACGCATAGTCACAGAGAAAGCCGACCTGACTGCAAACTCCCAAGCTCGTGCCATGGATACAACTTGCAAACGACCCAAGACCACCAGGTCCGCCACTTTTCCGTCTCCTTGTGGTCCTGACACCACTGCAACAGTGCCGGAAACACCGCATCCAAATAGAGAGTCCCTGCCTTTACATTCTGACCCAGATCCCGCACCATCTCATGTGGCGTCGGTGCACGACCCGAAATCTACTACCGACCCGGGTATGGCGCACACTATAGAGACTCCATTCTACTCGGTCGATTTCGATGTGGACTCTGCACCGCCTCCTCTGCTTCCAAAACAGCGGAAAGTACACGCCACCACTCCCAAAGAAACAATTTCTTCGACTAGAGACGAAAAATCAAACCATATTGTCGAAGCACTAAATCGCCGCATACTGAGGAAGAACCTGGCGGCTCACGCTACCAAACAGCACTCGCTGGCGGTGGCGTTTACCGATGAAGCGAATGATGAACCTCGCACCACCACACGAACAGTTTCTGGAAACAACACCATTTTCGGGTCCAAGGCAACCCCATCGTGCATCGCGCTCGACACGAATGTGGACGATCATGATAACGGCGACGTTTTCGTGGACGCACTGGCATACGTGCCGGGCCCGAGTCTGCCGCCGCCGCGCCAAGCAGAAGAGAAGCGTGCTCTCAGCGACCTGACGGCCACTCCGCATCAGTCAACGGCAAAAATTCGCAAAGTCGCTAGCCCGCCAGCCGCAAGACCCTTGGCTTTCCCGTCCTTTAACGGGCGCAGTATCCGCGAAACTCTAAACTCCTTGGCAGATGCGCCGCCGGGCGTGAGGCCACGGTCCCCGCCTAAACTGTTTGACCGTCGCGCAAAGCTGTCGGCAAAGACGCTACACCGATTTACCCCTGATATGTCGCCGTCGCGTCTCCGCGATGCCACCTTGATGGGCGGAGTTAAACGGAAACGCCTCTCGGACAGTCCGCCCCGCTTTACCGGTATATTCAGCAATTTGAATCACACGCCACCGCCGCCTGGAACTAACAACCATGCCACGGAAAAAGAAGACATGTCCACCTCGCACCTGTTCTTCAATAAGACTGGTCGGGGTGAGACCATGTACGCTCCTGTCAATGGGTCTACCGAGAAGGGCCACACAAGAAGCACGAGTGATCCGGCAATCGCCAACATGGAGGCTCCGCGACCTCCCAGCCCCGCTTTCGAACACGCCAACATCGAGGAGAAACACCACACGTATATCGCGGCCATGGACCAGTACCGCCAGCGGTTCGCAGAGTACCGCGCGCGAATGGCGCAATCCCAGCTTCACCGTGCCCACGCCGCCGGCCATAATGTGACCCCAGCGCACCCCGAGGCGTTCGCGGAGTATCAAAGAAGAATTACCGCTGATATCGAGGCGCAACAACACTTTTTAGACCAGTTGCGAGGCCACCTGCAAGCAATGCAGAATTTCAAGATCCATTGTCAGTGGATGGACGCTATCAAAGGCAAGAAACAGGGAGATACGTAAATTTTTCATGTGCTTTAGAATACTTAATTTCGTTTATCAAGATTAAATTTCTCGATTAGAAGTTACCTATGGTGCGAGGTGAGTTCAAAATCAGTGAAAGTTCTTCGAGAAATAGCTGGTTGCAAAAACTTGAAAATCTTCCCATCCTCCTTAGCTTCACCATGTAATACAGAATTGAAGAGCTCGTATCTGATTTAAAAATGCCTCTATAAGGCCCAGGCACAAGTGGAGCAAACTAGATCACACAGGAATCGAAAAGAACCTAAACTTGAATCTGTGCCAAAGAGCATTTTGACAGAAAATACTTGTTCACGGAAACCCCTTCTCAACAAAGTTAACTCATATTGATATAAGTAGGATTGAGGCAATAGAAACTTAAATCAAAATCGGTTATGGGATGTGTGAACCCTTTGTTTACTGAAAAATTGGCGTGTACCTCGGCTTCAGACACTTTTTGCCAACCATTTTCCCGATCTAGAGGAAATCACGATGCGAACAGCAGCTTCATGGTCAATTCACTTCATCTAAAATTAGGTTGAAGATGGGTTCTTCCGTCATATCTCACCATCTACGTGTTGGGCGAAAGATTTGCAGGATACCACGCTATTATGATGTGGGAAATGGCTGCTTTGTTCGTGCAGGACACTTCAGGACAGTACCGTCTAGACTTGCCGTGCCGAGATTTTAGGAGCTTGAGATTCTTAACGGCAACGCGCAACTGTCTTGCGCCTTGCCGGAGATCTATGAAATCACAAACAAAGAGACGGAAGCGCTATTTCCGCTGAAATGACGAATTTATGGTAAGATGTGCGCTGCTCGCTAATACTTAGACCAATTTCAGGGCTCGCGCTATAGATCAAGATTTTATCAATTGCGCCCTATGAAATTCTAAACAATTTGCGATCTACCACATCCTCACACTTGAGATCAAGATCAGATAGACCAAGAATTGAGAAAGGCTGAAAACAATAGGTACTGATTGGAGATTACTTATCTACTATGTCCCTCTTATCCCGAATTTTCTTTGCCTCGGCAAATGACAGGATGATCGCCGCACGATAAGAGCATTTTCAGCATCCACAAAGTCCGCAATCACATTTGCCTCCACACTCGACACTCTTTGAGCATTTGAGCGAAATGTATTCAGCATGAGCACATACATCCTTGATGCAATGTGAGCTCTTCCCCCATGTCACACTTGGTCCGTTGCCGCAGTATCGGTATACTGTTACGTCAAAGTACCAAAACTTGCATTTTTTAACAGCAGTGTCGCTATCGCAATTGTTCAAGAGTAAGCTGTTGACGAGATATTGACTACCGGTCGCGCACTCTTCGAGGCTGCCTTTGAGAAAATCCCTTGCCTCACTCTCTGTAAGATAAGTGGTGAACAAGAACTGATGGTTGCCGAAGCATTGCCTGCATCCATACCGGGATAACGATAACCTCACGAAGATCGATAAGACGTGAAACAAAACTCGAGAAAGCATTGGATAGAGCGATGAATTGTCTGTAGAGAGGATATTCCTCAGGCTTTATCGGTTTTATCATGCCAAGGATTTTGCAATCATCGTATTATTTGCAACCACCACTGCAATGCAGCTGCGGAAATAATATGAATGTTTGTCTTGGAGGAAACTTGTGTAATTCTCTCCAACGATATCTTATTGTGTTTCTTGTAGTTCATTGGCTCATTAGTTGCGCTGATCGTGTGATAGTGTCCACCAGTAAAACTGTGGTGGCGCGGTCTAATCTCGCATATTTTTCGTGATATGATTCGGACCTCATAAAGTATTGGGCGTATTTCTATTTCAAGAAGCCAGCCATAATAGCAGGACCCTAGCGCATGGCCGCCCTTCTTGAATTAAATTGAAGAAGCTTTCATACGTTGCCTATCAGGGGTACATTCTTTTTGATCAAAACACTCTTTCAATCAAAGAGACGCTGGAGGCTCGACTCACCGGTATCGTTTCGCGACTCGCAGCAATATTTCATTGAGGCAGCTCTTACAACCGAACCAGCAGCACAAGACTGTGAATAGATCTTTTCGGGCCTGTATAACGCTGCCAACGCGGTCAAAATGTACAAAGTTCGATGAAATTGGCATATCATAAAGTTCTACTTGGCTGCAAAATAGTGTCGCAACATCGCCAAAAACTAATTGAAAATCCACTTACCAAGTGCACATTGGTCCGACTCAGCATCCACAATCGTAGCAGTTGCATCTTTCTTTGCAGTCCACACTCTCTGAGCATTTCAAGGAAAGGTATTGCGCACGCGCGCACACGGTGCCAACACAGTAACTGCTTCTACCAACCGTTACGCTGGATCCGTTGCCGCAGTAGCGGTAAACTTCAAGATCAAAGTTCCAAAACTTGCATTGACGACTGCCTGGAGTCACACAATTGTTAATCTGGACGCCAGTCACCAAAAACTGGCTTCCAGTCGCACAGAAACTAAGACTGCCCTTGAGGAAATCTCTGGCGCGGGCCTCATCAAAGTAGTCGTTAAATAAAAACTGGTAGCCACCGCCACATCTTCTGCATCCATTTCTAGATGCGGCGAGCTCGGTAAATACCGATAAAACGAGGAGTAGAGCTTCGAAAATCATGAAGATGAGGCACTTGATCTCACAACGAGTTATAGGATTTTCAACGACTTTTAACTGCTATCTTACGAGACCAGCGGGGAAATAGGATGATATCGTGAAATTTGATGCATGAGATATGGAAGGAGGTCTGGTGTTGTGCATGCCAACTCATTTGGGATTGTGGGGTCTTTCCGCATTACCCGAATCGCATTTGATCGAAGCTAGTCTAAACTTACAAATAACCGCAGCGTAATGATCGCCAAGATGCTGGCTAGATGTAAGAGGATGGCGACACGAGACGGTTACTGTGGTAAAGTCCGAAGAAGTGCGGCTGTATCTCTTACACAATATCAGACCAGTGTTCGTAAAAAATCTCGGCGATTACCCCGAGGGAAATGTTATTTCTCCGGGGATCCCCAGAAGTTTACGGTACTCGCATAAGAACACTAAATATGCGAGATGGTAAAAAAGTGCCTTTGGAAACTAGGCATGATAACAATACACGCAAGAGGACCCCTGAAATGTGTACAGCAAAGAGATCTGTGCGCCTGAACAGTAGCGATCCTGAAGGTTAAAGTTGAAAAAATACACAAATCGCGAGGCTTTATTCGCGAAATGCTTTTTGTTATCATATTGTGTGGAGACAGGTAAAAGAGATTTGAACGTGCTTTTGAATCAAGTATTTGCCAAACTTGGCGTCATCCAAAGTCCGAGACTTTTTAAAGCACACGATTGGACGACGTTTTAAACTTTGTGACGCGGTAGGTGATACTTTCGTAGTAATGACTCAACGGCTACAGTTAATCTACCATCAGAATAGCTGTTTAAGACGCAAAGAACAATCCGCCTAATGAATGCCCCAGTCCACCGCCAGAAAAATGGCTGCGAAAAAGCAGCACTGCATCGGGAGAGTCCGAACCTGCATATTAGTATACTACAAATAGAAATAACTAGCCGGGTCCGATTTGGACCGCTTGAAGCGTATTTTGCCATGAAACGCGACCGCCAGTTACTTCTATTTGTGGGAGTGGCCTTCCACTTTTTCTACCTATGGCTGATATTCGACATCTACTTTGTCCTGCCCTTGGTGCACGGCATGGACCACCATGTATCCACCCCGAACCCCCCCGCAAAGCGCCTCTTTTTGATTGTGGGTGACGGCTTGCGGGCGGACAAGACTTTCCAGAAGCTCCATCATCCGAGGACCGGCGAATACAAGCATTTGGCTCCCTACCTCAGAAGCTTGGCCCTAGAACAAGGGACATGGGGCATCTCAAATACCCGCATGCCCACGGAACTGCGTCCTGGCCATGTCGCCATGATTGCCGGGTTCTACGAGGACGTTTCAGCAGTGACCAAAGGCTGGAAATCTAACCCCGTTAATTTCGACTCCTTCTTCAACCAGTCCAAGCACACGTACTCGTTTGGCCTGCCTGATATCTTGCCGATGTTCGCCTATGGCGACGGTGTAGTGCCTGGCCGCATAAATGTGTGCATGTACGGCCACGAATTTGAGGACTTTACCCAGAGCTCGATCGAGCTAGACGCGTTTGTATTCCGCCACTTTGACGACTTGATGCTTAACTCTACGCGGAACCTGACGCTACACGAGGAAATGCACCAGGACGGCAACGTTTTCTTTCTCCATTTGCTCGGTCCCGATACCGCCGGACACGCCAAGCGGCCATATTCTGCCGAGTACTATGATAACATCGAGTACATTGATAAGAAACTCGAAGAGTTGGTGCCGCGGATAAACGCCTTTTTCGGCGACGATAAAACGGCATTTGTATTCACCGCCGACCACGGCATGCTGGACTTTGGGTCGCACGGAGACGGCCACCCCAACAATACGCGTACGCCCTTGATCGCGTGGGGAGCGGGCGTGAACAAACCGGTCCCGATCAACAGCGTGCTTGACCCGGAAGCGCAGCGACACCGTCAGGACCCGGTGCGCGCCGGGTACGAGCACGATTTCTTTGACACGTGGGAGCTTGACCACTTGGTGCGGAACGACGTGAAGCAGGCGGACATTGCGTCGCTCATGGCTTACTTGATCGGCGCCAACTACCCTGCCAACTCGGTAGGCGAGTTGCCGCTCGGATACATTGACGCCGACCCCGTGACCAAGATCAACTCGCTCTACCAGAATGCGTTAGCGATCGTGGAGCAGTACGACGTGAAGGAGCGCGAAGTGCGCGATAGCCAGTTCCATTTCAAGCCGTATTCTCCCTTTCAGAAGGTATCTATTGCCGAGTACTCCGAGAGGATACAGCGGCTCTCTGATCAGTTGCGGGCAGAAAAGCGGGCGAGCGAGCAGACGCGGTTAGTCAACGAGGCGATCGAGCTTGCCGAAGAATTGATGAAGCATACGTTGGAGGGGCTCATCTATTTGCAGACGTACAACTGGCCGTTGATCCGGCTGATTGTGGTGCTGGGCTTCTTGGGGTGGATCGGCTACTCGTTGTGTATGTTTTTCAAGCTCTTTGTGATTGACCCCGAGGTGCTCGCACTGGCGCGGCGAGACCGCTCCATTGCGCTTGCATCGGTATTTGTGGCGGCCGGGGCGCTGCTTTTCTACATTTTGCACTACCAAAAGTCGCCCTTCAATTACTACATGTATACGGCGTTCCCGCTCTACTTTTGGTACGTGGTCATGAGCGAGCGACACATTATGAGGATGGGCTTTGCGCGATTCTTGTATGGTGTTAGCGGGCCGACCAAGGTATTGGTGGCGGCGGCGTTTTTGGGCATGTACGAGGGCATTGCGTACGGGTTTTTTGAGCGGTACGTGCTCTCGGTGTTGCTTTTGGGGATCGGCATGTATCCGGTGTTTATGGGTGCGCGGGTGTCTGCGGGCCACAAGGCGGCGTGGCTCGCGTCGTGCCTATCGCTCTGCGTGTTCACCAACCTCGATCCGATAAAGAAGGAGAACTTGCTGCTTATCAACATTGGGTCGGCGTTGGCCGTTGCCGTGGGGTGTGCGGGGTTGAGCCGGGTATGGTCACGCCCCCTGGTGGGCCCGTGCCAGCGACGTCTTGTGGGGGCGCAGATTGCGACGATTGTGTTGATGCAGTGGACCACCAACGTGCTGGTGCGGTCGCTACAGGCCGACAGGGGCCTCCCCGTGGTGTCGCAAGCGGCGGGCTGGATCTTGTTTGTGTGGCTGTTGGTGGCGCTCCCGGTGCTCCACGCCATGCATGCGTCGCCCGACTACCAGTTGCGGCTCTTGGTGGTGTTTCTCACGTTTGTGCCGACGTTTGTGATCTTGAGCATCTCGTTCGAGCTCCTCTTTTATGTGGGGTACCTGATGGTGCTCTTGCAGTGGCTTCACATTGAGCAGGCGGTCAAGCACACGCGGCAGGAGATGCGGCGGGCGCACGAGCGGGACGGCGAGCTCCCCCGGGGGTACTGGCTCCAGCTCATGCGGATCAGCATTGTTGGGTTTTTCTTTCTCCAGTTTGCCTTTTTTGGGACGGGGAACGTTGCGTCGATCCTGGCGTTTTCGTTGGACTCTGTGTACCGGCTCCTCCCGATATTCGACCCGTTCCCGATGGGGGCGCTACTCATGGTGAAGCTCTTGATACCGTACGTGCTTCTCTCGACGTGCTTGGGGATCATGAGCCAGACGCTTGGGATCCGAAAGTACACGGTGTCGCTGTTGATAATCGCGACGAGCGACTTTCTCTCGCTCACGTTTTTCTTTCTTGTGCGGACGGAGGGGCTGTGGCTCGACATCGGGATCAGCATATCGAACTACTGCCTCGCGATTCTCTCGCTGATGTTCATGTTGATTTTGGAGTTGGCGAGCAGTGTTGTGCTACGCGGGGTGTCGATACCGGAAGAAGTTATTGAAGGTGGGGAGGGTGAGAAGGGTGATGTGAAGGGTGATGTGAAGAATGATGAGAAGGGTGATAAGGAGGGTGATAAGAAGGGTGATAAGAAGGGTGATTAAGAGAGTGATTTGAAAGAAAGTCATGGTGCGGGCAATGCTGAAGGAAAAACGATGTACACAGAAAACCAGAAACGCTACAAAGAAAAACAGTGATGCAACAGATAACGAGACCGTTACTTAAGTCACTGCCACTCTGAAAAGTGAGCTGAGATACGGTGCCAGAAAAGTTATAGGACCAGAAGTCGAAGTGCTCTGGCGACGGTAGCATCACTGTATACAGTACCATAATAATTATGTACACTCCCAGACGAGCACGGATATTATTCAGTAATACGCAGCCCTTTTTTCCCGCGTTCGACGCTGGAACGATATGAAGAAAATACGATTCTAGACGATTTCACCCCCGGTTTCACCTGCAGCTTCCGGTCTCACTACTCAATCCGCTCCGCCACCCAATTGCGTCTCTCGACTCACCTCTTGACTCACCCCTCGACTCACCTCTCGGTCTCCAGCAGCTATGACCGTCGCCACCAAGCATGTCTTGATGATCGATAACTACGACTCCTTCACCTGGAACTTGTACCAGTACTTGTGCCAGTCGCCCCTTTGCCACAAGGTCGACGTCTTTCGAAACGACAAGATCGACATTCACACCATCGAGTCCTCCGTCCGCCCGGACCTCATCTTCATCTCTCCCGGCCCGGGCCACCCCTCCTCGGACCTGGGCATCTCCCGCGACATCATTGACCACTTCAAGGGCAAGTTGCCCATCTTCGGCGTCTGCATGGGCTTGCAGTGCATCTTCAGTGTCTTTGGCGGCGAGGTCTCCTACGCCGGCGAAATCGTCCACGGCAAAACGACTACCATCTCCCACGACGGCAAGGGCATGTTCAAAAACGTCCCGCAGCTGGTCGCCGTCACCCGCTACCACTCGCTCGCCGGCACCGCTAACAGCTTGCCCTCCTGCTTGGAGGTCACCGCCTCCACCGAGACGGACCCCACCATCATCATGGGCGTCCGCCACAAGGAGTACGTCATCGAGGGCGTCCAGTTCCACCCAGAGTCTATCTTGACCGAGGACTTCCGCTTGATGCTCGACAACTTGCTTCTGGTCTCCGCAGGCACGTGGGCCGCCCACGCCGCAACCGACGACGCCCCGGTATTGTCCCCGAAAAACGGCAACATCTTGGTCGAAATCTACAAGAAACGCAAGGCAGACTATGCGGAAATCACGAGCCAGCCGGGCAAACTGCTCGACGATTTGCAAAAGCTCTTCGATTTGGGGCTTTGTCCCGAGCCCATCAACTTTTACGACCGGCTCGTCTACTCCCGCGACGAATTGCACCACAATATCGTCTTGGCAGAGTTTAAGCGCGCCAGTCCGTCCAAGGGCAACATCAACATCGAGGCGCATCCCGCGGTACAGGCCCAGCTCTATGCCGAGCACGGCTGTGCCGCGGTGTCCGTCTTGACAGAGCCCCATTGGTTCAAGGGCACCTACGAGGACATGTCCAACATCCGCAAGGCGATCGCCCTCGTCCAGTCGCGCTCGTCCCCATCGTACCGCCGCCCCGCGGTGTTGCGTAAGGACTTTATCTTTAGCGAGTACCAGATCTTGGAGGCGCGTTTGCACGGCGCCGACACCGTCTTGTTGATCGTCAAGATGCTCGACCAAAAGTTGTTGCAGCAGCTCTACCACTACTGCATGTCGCTCGGCATGATCCCTCTAGTGGAGGTGAACAATGGACAGGAGTTGTCCAGCGCATTGGCCTTGTCGTTCAACGGCGATACAGCGCTGCCGCTCGTCGTTGGCGTCAACAACCGCAACTTGGAAACGTTTTCCGTCGATCTCAACACTACAAGCCTGCTCGTGGCCCAGGCCCATGCCAGTGACCGCAAGGGCAAGGTCTTGGTGTTGGCATTGCTGGGAATCACCTCGCTGCAAGACATTACAAAGTACAAAAAGGACGATAATGTCGACGGCTTCTTGATTGGCGAGAGCTTGATGCGTGCTCAGGAAAACGGCCTGGCCGCCGAGTTCTTGGGCGAGCTTATCAGTTGTTAGTATGGATATTGATGGCTTTTTATGCCGCGTTTAGGGATACTCTTGGCTTTTATGTCGTACGTAGGGATCGTACTAGCTTTCCTCTTAGTTCTCAAGATAGTGATTTGTTACAGCGATTGATTGAATTTACCCCTAATGCGACTCGTTTAACTGTATCTCCGCGTTCGCACGTAAAACACCCGCCTGATAGTTTGGGCAGAGCCGTATCTTACTGTAAACGCGTCTCGTGACCTGATTTTTTTCCTCTGCAGTACGCGTCAAAATCCAAACGACGCGTCAGTGGCATACTCTTATCACAATGGACGCAACAAATGTACGCGTGGACGCACAGTTATTGGAGCAGCACAAGGGTGAACTCGTTCGAATCATAGGCAAGTGCGAACAGTCGGATCCTACGGGGCAGACCGCCACCCTAGTGTGCAACGGGTCCATCCGCCTCGTCTCGGTCGTGGATCCGATGCAGGTGGGTAAGATCTACGAGGTCATCGGCAAGGCCCATGCCCTGACCCTGGAAGTTAACGTCTTCTCTTTTCTAGAGTTGTCAGACAACACAAACGTGGAAACTGCCCTGAAGTTGGCTCATTTTATTCACAAGGTGCCCGAGTTGTATGTACGGTAATGCTCGGCAACCCTATTGCAAATTGTATATCAAGATTAACAAATTCATATTCCCATGATCGAGGACCATGTAGACGTACCTCACAGTGTGCTAAGTTTTAGTCATGCTATGGAAACAGCAGCATCTGCCGTTCGAAAATATACATACTCTTTGAAACACCCACACCTACGCTTTTCCGACAATCTGACACACGTCTGCGTTGATAATGTCAAACCGCGAATCGCTCGCGTACCTCGTCCGCAAATCGTTCCACCACGATGGGATTCGGGTGGCGTGTTTCGATACGAGTAAATTGCCGTATGCCACCAGCAATCGGTATGCCAGCTCGCTAGATCCCTCAATCAATTCAAAAGAGCATGAATCGATAAACTCTACGACGGGAGCACCACTTTTAGCGTCAGAGAACTGGGGCGTAGTGGCGAGCAATACCGATAAATTAAACACCAAAGTGGACACGGCGTTCAACGTTGGTGAAAAGTGCTTGCCCCCTCTGGCAGCACTGCTGGTCAACACCGTTTTGGTGATGGCTTCAATGCTTACCAAGACTTGTTTGAAATTGGTGCTGAGCTCGTAAATTTTACCATCGTCGGACGGGTCAACGTATAATTGGATAAACAAGACGCTCTTGAAAAAGTTGTTGATAGTTTTGAGAATGAGCATCAAGAGCGCGATATTGCTTTCGTCAACACTGCTCAAGCCCGTGGCAATCATCTTGTCGATTTGGAGCGCCAAGTCCGATTGCACGAGGTCCACCGTGATGATTTTGGGGACACACGCTCGCAAGAGATCGAATCCAATCAATTTATACTGGCTGGGCCATGTACTGATGACGCGCAGGGCATACTGCTCCACCACCCGCACAGCAGATCTGGAGTTGGAGGCCAGTAGCGCGGAAACGGCATCTTGAATGTCGGCGTCTGAAAACTGGTGCTCTGTGGGTACCAGCGCGTTCAACTTGCGCAAACCCGTCTCCAACTGCTCGGGCTTGTACTCGAGGAACTGGATATACGTAGATACGGGGAGCACGGCGAGCAGCCGGGGGCGCACGTCCGCATACGGATTGGGCGCGGGCGGACTCGCACCGGCATCTAGGGCGATTCCCTCGGTGTTTTTGGAAATGAATTGCACGACTTCGTCGCAGTACAGCTGCGGCAATTCGTTCTGGTCCAAGAAGCGACGGGCAGCCACATGCGGATTCTCGTTACTGTTATACGGCAATTTCAAGGGAGGAGCGCCGTCCTTGACGTCCACATCAAAGACATAGTCCCACTGCTTACCCATATACTCCTTCTTTTCGGTCGAGGGAGCTTGACCCACCACGTCTCCCACCTTGATCCATTCGGTCGTCAGCCATTGGTGGGCTTCAATGACCCCGTCCGGCCTCTTGATCATCAACATCTGCCCCTCCTTTGTGCCAGTAGCCTGGAGAGCCTCCGGGCCGGGCAAGTCGGTCTTCTTCAAGTCTTCCAACGTCAGTTCGGCGATGCTGGAGCTCTCGACCTGGGTTCTGAACAGTTCAAGCTCGTCGGCGGGGGCTATGCGGTCAGGGTCACGAGTAAAGATGCGAGCGATGTTGTCGGAGCCGCCGGCCACAATGTCGCCGTTATCCAAGCATGCCACAGACCACACTGAGACACACGGCAAAGTGATGACCTGAATAGTTGAACCGTCACGCCACACGCGGACGGTGCGGTCTTCACCGGCGGACACGATATCGCCATTCTTGGCAAGAGCTAGGGTGTAGACAAAAGAAGTGTGCCCAGTTAGGGTATGCACGAGAGATCTGGAATCAATGTCCCATATTTTGATGGTGCCGTCATTCAGGGCAGAGGCGAAACGACGGTTGGGCAATAGCAAAAGCTTGCGGACCACATCCGAGTGGCCCGAGAAACTCGCAATGGCCTTGTCGTAGTCCCAGAGCTTGATAGACTTGTCCGCGGAGCAAGTGAGGTATTGATCACCGCCCAAGGGCACCACATCCCACACCAGGGCATCGTGACCCACCAAGTCATACTTTATCGAGAAGGTGGAGAGATCCCAAACCTTCGCCGTTGTATCCCACGAGGAAGACACGAGGTCGCCGTGACCGTAGTTGAGAGCGCATACATTGCCGGCATGGCCCACGAGCTGATACAAGCCGGAGTCTTCTCCGGCGGCAGCCGTCAGCTCGGCCAAATCGGTCAAGAAGATTACCGCGTCGTTCCCTGCCACCGCAACAAGGGGAGTTTCCAATGCATCGACGTATGCTACCGCATTGATGAAGGCGCCAGTGGGCGATCTGAAGATCTGTTGTGGGACGAGGAAGCCGGTAGTCGCTTGCCACAAATTGACGGAACCATCGCGCGAAGCTGAGATCACGCTTTCTGAGCGCACCACTGCTAGATCACGAACATCCTGTTCGTGGCCAACTAGGGCAGCACTGAGCTGGTATTTGGCGGAGGTTGCCATGGATAGTGCAAAGGCACAGGTGTTTGGAAAATCAAATCTGTATTTCGGAATGGGAGACTTGTACGCAGTTGCGCAATTTTTGTATAACACACGGGAAGACTGCGGTTCATACACTGCACTAGACCGGAGAGAGATCCAGATGGTGAGTGACTACGAGGAATATCTCTAAAGGGATCTAACTGGTGGGAGACCACGATGAAGATCTCTTCTGTGTCAACTCTTATCGCGTGCCCTGCGACATCCTCAAAGTGGAACATTAGAGCGCTAATACTTGCTTCACACCTACTGCGGTGCAATATAGGGTTCTCACTGCGGAAAAGCGTAATTTCTTTTCACGAGAGATGTCTGTGAAACCATATCTTGCTGCATTAATTTCAATGAACTTTATCTCGGCAGGTTTGACTGCAGGCCGCTTACATGTCTACCAAGGTGCACTCGACAACGCGTAATAGACTTTCCCTGAGAAATATTGTTTAGCCTTATGCAGGGATCGCGGTGAAGTCTAATTTCTTCACTGCCATCTTGTGAGCTTGGCTTCCGCCCGGACCCCCCTCGAAAAATGCCGACTTCGATCACGAACTTGGAAATGCTGGGTCATCTCTGGCGTGAACTGCCAAGATTCTTCAAAAACGCTGTTTGCTCCTTTTCTGGCTGGTGAAAGACACTTATTTTGATAGGAAAATCTCGTGGCACATTACGCGATTCATTTTGAGACGGAATATTTGCCACGGTGGCTTTGAAAGTCCTAGGTATGGCTATTCTGATAGCACCCGCTCTTCCAAGAGGCCTCAAGCGTTACACACCGAGTCGACTCCTACAAATGTGAGAAATGATTCCCGTGGGCAAGAATTTGCTAGCAATTCTGTGGCAGTACTTGAGCTGAACACTCTCGCTATTTTGATACGGATGCGCCAAAAATTGATAAAAGAAGCTCAATTTCAACATCTAGATATCATTCTCGACATTATCTTCTAGAAGCCACTCTTGTGACACCAAGGCATCCCGAATCGCAGAGAATAGCTTGGGAAACAGCAGAATGGCAGCCTGTAGAGTAACAGAAATGACGGCTTGACATAAATAGAGATGACCACTCGTAGAGTAACAGAGATGACAGCTTGACATCAATAGAGATGGCCACTTGTAGAGTAACAGAGATGACGGCCTGACATTAATAGAGATGGCAGCTTGACATCAATGAGATGCAGCTTGACATAAATAGAGATGGCCACTTGTAGAGTATCAGAGATGGCAGCTTGACATCAATGAGATGGCAGCTTGACATCAATGAGATGCAGCTTGACATAAATAGAGAAGGCTGCTTGTAGAGTAACAGAGATGGCAGCTTGACATCAATGAGATGGCAGCTTGACATCAATGAGATGCAGCTTGACATAAATAGAGAAGGCTGCTTGTAGAGTAACAGAGATGGCAGCTTGACATCAATGAGATGCAGCTTGACATAAATAGAGATT
>JAKTSS010000101.1:0-34689 GCA_030580355.1 Debaryomycetaceae sp. yHKB357 | reverse complement strand
GATAAGTAGCATCCCATTTGATAAGAGCATTATCAAAGCCCTACCTTTGTCATTGAAGCTTCACAAAGCATGGAAACTAGCACAGCAGGCCAATTGCATAGGGGCACTTCGCCACACACAGGCAGGTATCAAATGTCATCAAGACTGGAAATTCAGTTGGGAGTATCTCTCTTCAAGCATCGTAATTTGACTACTGAGTTTTGGGACGCGGTTATCATAAAATATTTGCCCGGTTAGTAAGGAGCTCAAAGTAGGGTACACGTGCTAGTATCGCGTTTTCGGGAGCACCATCGCGAAAGATGTGGGGTTGCGTCAAGTGATGCCGGCAAAATCAGTAAAGTAGTCACGAGAAGAATAGGACACTACCGTTGTGTACTCCATTGGTCAAGAGCGAACAAGAGCTAGAGCAGTGAGTGACTCAAAGAACAAGAACAATAACAAGACGAATAAGAAGTAGGATGATGCAGCAATTTCGCACAATCTAAATGTTTCAGAATTCGGCGACACAGTTGCCACAAAGTAGAAGCGGATCCGTCCCTCGAGAATCTGCTTGTGCCCATTATCTGTCCAACAACGCAGATGTTCTTCGTTTTCGCGCAATTCAATGATGGAAACTTCCAGGCCCTCTGAAAAGTACTTGGTGAGACACGATTTGGCATTCTTTATGAGGGTATAGTGAATGTCCAAATACCCTGCCACAAGATAATCATGAATCTTGATGCGTGAGAAAGAGAATTTTTCGCCCATTGCATCAGTCGTGCCGAATTCCATCTTTCCTATCCGGTTAGAATATTCGTCTGCCAGCGTGGTCCCATTACCTACCACCGTCAAACACACAAATGCATTGGATCGAGACGCAGCCCGTATAGCTCCCGACGCTCGTTACAACACTAATATTGAGGCACCTGTCAGAGCAGGCTTACTTATCGAATTTGCGTTATTGGACAAAGCTGGGAGCTAAATCACTCCGCAATGGCGAATTCAATATACCCTCCGGTAACCAACCTGCTCACATAGCGCAAGTAAATTGCGCTCGAGACAAGATATGTGAGAGTGATGACGGGCGCCTTCTATCGGCTTGTAGTTATTGGTGGGGATATTAGTTGCCAGCCCCGTTACTGCAACAACACGCGTGAAGGGTACAGCGCGGACAGACTTTTCAAAACAACTTCACACTAACAGGCAGAGATAACTTTTCAAGCCTGAAGATTATCAGTCTGTGTCACGTTGAACTTGATGTGGAAACGGGCAGATAACCCTTGTACAGAAATTGCCTGCCAATTTTGGTACGTCGTTTAGTACACTTCCAGGTAAAGAAAGCTTTTTCCACATTGTAATGTAAGTCATAGCAACGTCATTGCTAGCGCCAATATTGCGAAGCATACATGTAAACATTCAGTTGATGACGCTCAATAGAAGGGTTGAGGGTAAAGATGCTTGAGCTTCCCAATTGACTTGCAGGAAGAGGGTACAATGACCGTGAACGAAACAACAAGCCCAGTGAGAGCGTCATGAAAAGCACCTAGTTCCAATCTTGGGCCGAGCGGCAATGCCCTCAGTCTGGGAGAATAAGCTAGCAGCATAGTATCCTGGATAAATTTTATCAAGCATCAAGATGCGGCAACAACTTCTAGCTGAATCAGCTGGGAAAAAGCCAGCATCAGTGATTCCTTGCAGTCAAAAGCAGGCGGAAGCGAACAAGTTAGAGTGAGATGTAACAGTGTGGATCAATGTAAGAATTATGCCATAGCATTCCACAAAAAGCCAAGTCGGTTCGACATTTCCATGCAAAGTTTGCAGAGCCAGAAAGACACGCCATATACTGACTGCTGAAGTGGGGTATCGGGCATGAGAGGGGTTATAGGGCTGCGTGAAGTCAGGGGATGTTGAGAGGGAGTGCCGATAGAAGGCGGTGAGAGTACGCAATAACAGGGGGTATTGAGAAGTAGTGTTAGAAGTTTTGTCAGAGATGTTGACTGTAGCGGCGTAATGTACTTCATATGAGGGTGGATAGACAACTTGACGCAGATAAGACGACAAGGAGCGACAATTCAAAATCCCCGAGAAAAGTACAAAGCTAGGTCTTGTCGGAGTAAAACCAAAGTTCAAACGAGAGAACGACTTGCGCTACAGGTAAATGCACCATTTACGCACTGAGCGCAAGACGCCTATTGTGGGCTAATCAGTTGGTAGAGACATGACTTGTCGCAAGGACGGTGGGGCCCGAATCGAATGGAGAAAAGCTTTCAAATAAAATAGCCGCAATAATCTGGCAGTCATCGATCATCACACTGAAATTCAGCACATAAAACTGAGGGCAACACTTGCGTAGTTGACCGAACCAGGAAGCTCTCGAGCTTCAGGGCGAAATAAGACTTGGACCAGTAAAATGATTAGCAACGGATTCTACTGGTGGCGATATTTCGGCTGCAAATATTTTTTAATCGATATTAGCCCTTGCGGAACAGGATGCCAAAGTCGTCCAGGCGCAGCAGATTAAAGGCACGTTCCACCCTTGCAGTCCCACAATTCGTAATACAGTAGGGCCCCTTTCGTTACAAAGTTGGGCGGTAACATTATGCAAAGTTCAAGGCCCAAGGTTCAAGAAAGAAAAACTTTGGCATTGCTGACGAAATTGAGTATTCACAGACCATATTTTGAGCACCTCATGACATAGCCCATAACCCGTGGCTTAGCCGAGTTGTCAAACAAGAGGCGTAGTCACGTTCCTCAGCAGGAGGCACAGGGGTGCGTATACGAAGCGGAGAAAGTGATGTACGAACGATCGGATCACGTTCTGTAGGTTAGACCAACATGTGCTGTACATTACCAGGCCTTGCCCGTACGAACCCACTCGTGACGTCACTCTGACCTGACCCTTCCCCTTTCTTGATGCCCTGACCCCGAGCTTATCGGGACACGTGATCAGGACCCGGATATTTTTCATGCGTTTATTTTTTTTTCGTGCTCCCAGGTGGCACAGCAAACAGCTTTACACCAACAGTCTTGAGGCACCACAACGAAAGATGCCGTCACTCGAGGAGACACTACCGCTCCTCCAGCGGAGACAACTGGGCCACGGAGCGCGCAGCAAAGCGTCGCAGATAGCGCACCTGTTTCTGCACACGGTCCTGATCACGCTCCGGCTGCTGCCGGTGAACTACTTGTTAGTATTTGTACCGCTAGGATTGATCAGCGGGAGCCTTGGATGGGGTTATACCAGCACGTTCTGGCTCAATTTCTGTGCGATTGTGCCGTTGGCGCTGATTTTAGCCTTTGCGACCGAGCAGCTCGCAGAGCATGTGGGCGAGACGGTGGGAGGGCTCTTGAATGCCACATTTGGCAATGCCGTCGAGTTGATTGTGCTGATCATTGCGTTGAAGGACAACCAGGTGCGCATTGTGCAAGCGCTGATGCTCGGACTGATTTTATCCAACTTGCTATTGGTGTTGGGCTGCTGCTTTATTGCGGGCGGGCTCACGCGGGTGCAGCAGACGTTCAACCAGACGGTCGCGCAGACGATGCTGTCGCTCATGGCGCTTGCTACGGCAGGATTGCTTATCCCCGCGGCGTTCCACGCCAGCATGCCGCCCGGCAAGAGCGGCTCAAAGTTCCCGGTCCCGGGCTCTGGCGACGACTTGATTCTCCGGTTGCTGCGCGGGGTCTCCATCATTCTACTCGTGACGTACGGTCTCTACCTTGTGTTCCAGCTCAAAACCCATCGCAGCTTATTTGAGGACCAAGGGCAGGAGGCTGACGACAACATTATCAGCGCCATCCCCAACACCAATGCTTCGTACGAGAACGGCCAGAGCCAATTGTCGGTGTGGAGCTCTCTAGCAGTGTTGGTAAGCTGCACGGTGTTGGTGCTGTTCCTGGCCGACTTGTTAGTGGGCCTGATTGACGGGATAGTGGAGCAGCTGGGGTTGAGCAAAACGTTTATCGGCCTCATCGTGATACCGATAGTGGGAAACGCCGCAGAGCATGCGACCGCGATTGTAGTCGCCATGAAGGACAAGATGGACTTGGCGATCGGGGTGGCGGTGGGACTGTCGCTCCAGATTGCCATTTTCGTGACGCCATTCATGGTGTTGGTGGGGTGGGCAATAGACGTGCCCATGCTGCTCTACTTTTCCACGTTCGAGACGGCGATATTATTTGTGCTGGTGTTCATCACGAATTTGGTGATATTGGACGGAGAACTGAACTGGCTCGAAGGGGTGATGCTCTTGGGAACGTACTTGATCGTGGCGTTGGCATTCTACTACTATCCGGGAGATTCTGTGTAGGGAGGGCGACTGGGAAAAGAAGGGGGGAGTAGCAAGAGATGTGGGTGTTGCGGCAGGCAAGCCTCGTTACGGAGGGTTATCGAAGGAACCCGTGTGATTTTCTTGTGCGCTATCGGTCGAGGTGGCGGGTTGATAATTTAAACCCGATGGGGATAAATTGAATTTATTTAATTAGGCCAAGCATGAGATGCGCGGGCTCGAACGGAGATGGCGGATCACATGGGGGCCAAGTTCCACGGAAGAGCGTTTGCGTTGAATAAGAGATGTGGCTTACAGCCAGCGAAACGAGTAATGTTAAGCGGCGCAAGGGGTCAGCTGTCACACATTAATGCGGTGTTACATTTCATAGAGCTGTTCAGATTGCATTCCGTAAGCCACAGACATTGGAAATGCGGGGGATCTGGTATTGATCTGGTCACGTGCATTTAGGGGCTGGGGGAGAGCGCTAGTGGTGTGGCGTGAATCGGGCGGTTTCAAAGAGTGGTGTGGCTTACGCAGCGTTATGGGAGTAGCCAGCATGTAGGCTACAAGGGATGAAGTGGCCGCACAGCGCTGTCGTGGGAGAAAGAGGAGAGGAAGAAGAAGTAGTGCCAATTGGGCATTTGCAGCCTGTGATTTGTTTTCATTTGACACTTCGCGATGACACCTCCGCCTGCAGGATCAATGTTTAGAGACGCGTATTCACAAGCTCTTTTCTTTTTAGTCTCTGTGGACTTAAGTAAAAAAAGAAATCCCGATCTAAGGCACCGGCGTGGAAAAAATTAGACGGCACACGTGACCCCACCACCCAGATCGCGGTTTCGCCTACGCCTCCACCCCCTTTTCCGCGCGTATTTTCTCCTGGAGACAATCAAAAAGCCGCGTAAATACCAACGCGATTACCGCGTTTTCGCCCTTTTCTTTTTCCCGATCTAGGCCCTGCTTTGCATATTACCTTTTCGGTGGACCGCGTTCACATTTTCACCGTGTCTGTGTTCTCTGCGCTTGGCTGTACTTTTGGCGTTTTGGCGTCTCCTCGTATTCTTAATAAATACCCACGCGATTCGCTTCCATTCCTGTTCTACCCGTACTCCGCCTCTACTTTTAGCAACTTCCTCGTGTCGTATTCTCTCCCTAAACAACCCGTACTTGTCTCTCATTGCCTTGTGTTACTCATTCCTTTGCCTGCCTACTACTTGTATCCAATTTCCTGCCGCCCCACTCCTTCTTTCTCCATCAATGTCCGACTTTGAAGCCTTGGCCCTATTCGGAAGACAGCCCGTCTCCTCAGACATGGTCCTGTTCTTGAGCAACACCACCTGTGCTATCATCCAGGTCCCCTCCGCCCCCATGCCTTCCCTCAAGTCCTCCCTCAAACCTTGCTTGAAGACCCTCGCGTCTCCCAAGCCGCTCGACTCTTTTATCTGGGGCCTCATCAAGCACTCCAATGTGCAGACCCCGACCCTCATGGCGACCGTCTGGTTCCTCAACAAATTGAGGTGCATCCTCCCCGCCAATGCCGTGGGCATGGAAACTACCCGCCACCGCATCTTCCTCGCCAGCTTGATCTTGAGCGCGAAGGCATTGAACGATTCGCTGCCCTTGAACAAGCACTGGACAAAGTACACCGATGGCCTCCTCTCTCTTGAAGAGGTTAACTGCGCCGAACGTGAGTTGATATCCCTACTCAAGTGGAAGATTGTCCCGGACAAGCAGGAGCTTGCGAGCTCGCTCCACCCCTTCTTGATGCCCATCAAGCAGTCTCTCGCGGTGAAACGCGGCTCGCCGCCCGAGCTCAAGCTGGCCTTGCCCTCGGTGTCCTCAACTCACCTCAAATTGAACAGCGCGTCGGTACCGGTTCCCGTGTCGGCCCCGGCCTCCCGCAGTACTTCCAGCCACTCGCTCTTGTCAAACTACTCCAACCTTTCCCTCTCAAACTCACACTCGCAAATGTCGTTGAGCAGCGCTAACCTGTCGTACTCTCTTGGCCGACATCCCTTGATGCACTCGCACCTCGATTACCTCAATACCAAGGAGCGGATCCTTGCTTAGCAGTACGGCTACGCAGTCTCCGCTAAATCCTACTCGATAAAAATTGTTCACGCTCGGGAAGCGTGGACTCCGCATGGTCCTGCCTTTTTAGAGTGCAGCGATAGAATAGCGTGTACCACACACCTAATTGCCTCCTCGAAAAACTCTCACACTCCTTTAATACCGGTGTCTTGTCCGCATCGACGCGTTCGTTTAATCCCGACACCCGCCTTGTTCGTTTAATACTGGCGGGCCTCAACTCATTCGCTTATTCCTGGTGTTTCCACACATCAACACCACATTCGTTAATATCCATTCGCTTAATAGATCTTCTTCTCACTACGTAGTCCAGTAATTGGCATTGTCACTATGCTTTTTATTGCCTATTTTTTTTACTCCCGACACTGTTCCGAAATGGCTGGTGAGTAACGTACCACTACAAGGTCGTGGCAAGCCAATCAAGAATAACGAAATTCGCATCACAATTATCGGTGTCGGATCAGCCGATGAAACGGTACATTCAACCAAACACGTCCAGTCTTGGCGCACGACGTTCAATCGGTTCTTGGCGCCCGGTTCAAATGCCCTGTCTCCGCTGTCAAGTCTCAGTTACTGTGGTCTTGGCGCCAAACCGCTTATTGGATATCGCCTCGGCTATGATCTCGGGTGGTAGTTATTATGCATCTCATCAGCATCATCCATAGTAATAGCGAACTCAAACCAAACAGGTTTAATCGTATGCAAGAGCGCTCATGAGCAGGTACTGTCCGTAATATTAGCTCGTTTCATGACTCAATTTCCTCGAGTCCGTGACCAAAAACCGGCGACTGCGACGGTGTCTTGCCCGGCGTTCGGTTTGAAATCCCAGATCTGTGCTCAATTTACAGCAGCATCATATTCGTTACGAATTCGAATTACTCCTTCTGAGAACGGTGCGACTGGTTTTGGGGGACCAGTTGAAACCATGCTTGTATTCAGGCCGGTGGACATGCTAGATGGTTTGGTGCACACCGTTGAGCGTAGAGCTCTTGTCTAGTTTTGTACACTGACCGACAGATGTATCGCCCTCCCTCAGCAATGCCTTTACTCTGATATGTTGGCGACGACAGATGGGCTCGGTATTTTACTCTGCATCTACGGCGCAAATCGCCCTTGGGGAACTTGCTACAAGTGTTCAGCACTGCTCATCGTTTCCCAGTAATCGACACTCCAATGTGTCCCCATATACGACCGTATTGACTAAGATGACCTAGCATGCTTGAATGCAATGAGGCGAACCATGTTCATCCTGGCGGAGCTGAGACTTGATTCCACCTTGCTTCCATCCGTTCATGTCTTTAAAATCGTAAACTGATTCCAACAGTTGATCTCGCGTTTAGCTTTGAGCCAAAATGCCTCCCAAGGAGACACACCGGGAAATATGCATCTCCTGGAAAGCGGTACAGCAATTTTTGGAGACAGGTAATTGATGGCTTCAAAGCTCATACATACGCGACGAGTAGAATGACATCAGATAATCACAGAGGAGAAACAAAATGATACACATTGGCAAGAAATACACTTGATTGCTCGGTTTCAACAAGGCGTGATCGTATGGATCTTCACAAAAAGGCAGTTCACACTAGCGCCTCGAAATGCCAGCCGAGACAGTGCAACTTTCGCAAACAGATAGCTAACATTGGGTATGAAGTCGAAACCTCTCATCCGAATACGCGGCTTCGTAAGCTTGTAAAGTGCAGCTACCCGGAGGCAACACACAGGCTTACTTGGCATAGCTTTCTCAAAGCGAGAGTCTCGCAAAAAATTTCAAGTATCACCACAGATGACTAGAACTGAGGCGATGCCACGAGACGGCCATCCAACAAATTCCGCAGTGTATCAGAATCAAAGGATGAGAAATGTGCGCCCACGATTGTGTATTGTACACGCCATATCGCATTCCACGACACTGATGCGATATGATAGCAGCGATAAAAACTTCAACTGGACAGTTGGAACTAAAAGGTCAGAAAGATGGGTACAAATGTTGCTCGAAAAGCAAGGCGTCAAGATGTCAGGCGTTGCTATCCTATTTTTTTTCGCAGCCAATTTCCTCTCGTCTTGCTCTAGATATTTTCACAAAATTGTTCGAAACTATTTTTTACACTGGTCTAAGGCTCGCCACTGTCTGAGATTGTATCGCCTCGTCCGGCTCACGAATAAAGAAAGGCGAAGGAGTCAAATTATGACAGGTTCAGGAAATTTGTCAGCTCCCTTCAACAGTCGTAATGTTGTGTTGCTCAGGATGGGTAGGTGGCGTGTCTATTCCTGCACTCAACGTCTCAACCTTGGAGGTCGCGATAATGCAAGAGAAGCATGTCATTTCCGAGCCGAGTATCTCGCTTCGGGTGTAATTCTCGTAATAAATAAAAAATAATAGCAAACTAAAAATCACGAAGGCGCCGTGCGGGTCTAAATTATAGATTCAGAGTGGAATCACTTGTCAAACAGAGGGAGGTCCTGTTGAAGAGCAATGGGCGGCATTAAAGAGAAGGGAACTGTGGTATTTTCTACAAAAGGGAACGAGTTCTGTGCGGCATCATCCTTCTGAGTATCAACTCCACATGAAGCAAAACTTGTGGTGACACGATATGTGGACATGCACGCAATCGGGACGCGAATGTCTGCAGCAGAGTCGGGAAATTTTTTATACTTTTCCAATTGCAGGTATCGCCTTCCATGAGCTTTGATCTACTTCTTACCTTTGATTGCACTTGGTCAAATTGCTTCAATGAACCCCGTCCGCGCATCATGTCGTCTGTCAAGAAAGATTCTTGCCTTTCCTTGAGTGTCCAACATGCTCTCAGATCCAGTTTCAAGGGTTGAATTAGTAACAGGGGAAGCAACTTTGCTTCACGACGAAGGCAATTCAAGGGGTAATGAAACCTCGAAACGAAAATTTAGCCCAGTCCGCCTAGGTGCATACGGCGCCTGTGGCTTTCCATGGTGCGGCGATAGCGCACTTTTGAGAGCGCTCGAGTATTTAGTAAAGCAATTATCCTTACCACTTGGACGTTGCACCAATTGCGACTCTTTCTTTGTTAAATAGAAAGCACGATATCGCTTGAAGCAATAACTTAGACGATATGTTCAGAACATTTGCCCGTTCCTTAGCTACTGCCGCGACCCCAAAACTCCAAGATGTCGCGGTCGTGGGAGGCGGTCCTGCCGGTCTCTCCGTTATCGCCGCTTTGAAGGCTAATGAAAAGACAAGACACTTGAAGTGCACCTTGATCGAGGGCAATAGTCTTGAGGTCGTACGCAAGTTTGCACAGCAACCGCCTCAAGACCCGCATATCCGCAACATTGCCCTCACTTCGGTTACGAGAGAATTTATGCAGAATAAGATTGGCAGTTGGGAGCATATCAAGCAAGACCGTATCAAGCCGTTTCAAACGCTTGTGTGCTACGATTCGTACGACAATAATGCGCGGGCCCGCATTCCATACGATGGAGCAATGTGTGAGATTGTCAACATTCAAAGCCTGTTGTTGACACGGATCCAGGCGTTGGACAAGAGCAGCGACGCTTACCCGACCACGGTTATTGATAACACAAAGGTGAAGTCGATAGAGACTCCTGGAAAGGAATCCATTCTCGACTGGCCCGTCATCACTCTTGAAAATGGCGAACAGATCCAGGCGCGATTGATTGTTGGTGCCGACGGACACAACTCGCCGGTACGCCACTTCGCTAACATTGAGTCCAAGGGCCATCTGTACGACCGGTTCGGGGTGGTGGCCGTTGTGAAAATGCTGCAAGACGATCCGCGATCGATAGCGTGGCAGCGCTTCTTGACGACAGACGCATTCACGGTATTACCTCTCCCCAACGGACATGTCTCGATTGTGTGGGGATGTCCTCCTGAATTGAGTGACATTATCATGAAGACAGACGAGCGTATTATGCCGCATTTGATTAACGCCGGCATGGTATTGGAGGAGTCTCAGTTGAACCACATCTACGGGCTTTTGAAAGCCGACCCGCAGGATATGCTGGTGATTGACGAGATCAAGCGCCAGATATCTCTTATCGACCCTCAAGAGCTCAAGGAGAAATTTCCTGTGCCTGCGGTACTGATTGTGGAAGGAACGCGTGCCAAGTTCCCGCTCAAGATGGCACATGCGCAAACTTATACAGCCCCTCGCGTAGCGCTCGTGGCCGATGCGGCGCATTCAGTGCATCCTCTTGCAGGACAAGGGTTCAACATGGGCGAGGCCGACGTCGAGGCGCTTGTGCGTGCGATAGAGCAGGGCGTGGAAAACAAGATGGACATTGGCTCGCCGCTGGTGCTCGCGAACTACTCCGCTGAGCGGTGGCCCAAGAACCAGGCCATGGCGCATGTGTGCGACAAGATCCACAAGGTGTTTACCTCTGACAACTATCCGTTGGTGGTTGTTCGCGGTATCGGTATGAAGGCGTTGAATTTGGTCGACAGCGCCAAACAGATGTTCAAACCTAGCGGGTTGAGAACCAATGATGCCTAGTTTCTTCTACTTTATTGTTGAGGTGTATGATGTAAGCGCAGAGTGCGACGACCGTGACATGTATACAGTAATCTAATGACTCCGTAGATCGTCGTCAATTAGATAGTTTCCCAAGACAAGCGAGGTTGCCTACGCAACGAGTAAGCAGCAGACCAAGATTACAAAGCCGATAGCAGTACACAGACCTTCTTATATACAATTATGCTAAACTCACAACGCTAAACAACTAGTGATCATGCGGATCCTGCTTGGGCGCGTCTGGGGTGACGGTGATCATGGTATCGATACGCAAAATGGCAATACAGGCTTCCAACGCCAGTTTCAACGATTTGACCTTGCTTACGGTCGGCTCCAACACCCCGTTGGTGAACAGGTTGACGATGCGGCCCTGGAGGAGGTCCAAGCCATAGTAGCGGTAGTTTTTGCGCTTCACGTCTGTCAGCAAGGCGACCTGGGAAGCGGCGTGGTATGTGCGCAACTTGGCGACGAGATCGCTAGCGTCCTTGGCGGCATTACTAGCCAAAGTCTTGGGAATGACCAAGAGGGCGTTTGCGAACTCTGCGATGGCCAACTGCTCGCGTGAACCCACGGTCGTGGCAAAGTTTTCCAAGTAGATGTTGAGCGCGGTTTCGACGGCGCCGCCGCCGGGGACAACGTGGCCGCTTTCCAAGGTGCGTTTCACGACCAGCAACGAGTCGTGAACCAGGCGTTCCATTTCGTCGAGCGAGTAGTCGTTCGGGCCGCGTAAAATGATGGACGCGGCCGAGTGCAGTTTAGGGTTCTTGACGAGGATGCACTCGTCGTCGCTGATGCGGGTCTGGACGACTTCTTGGGCAGACCCTAGAGAGGAGGCTTCAAAGACCTCCTCTCCATCCAAATTGGAGAGGTTTGAAACGAGGGTAGCGCCGGTAGCGCGGGCGATGCGCCTCAAGTCCTCTTTTTTACAGCGGCGGACAGCCATGCATCCTGCCTCGACAAACGTCTTGAGGCACAAGTCGTCGATACCCTTGGTGGTGAAGATGACGTTAGCGCCGGACGCGAGGATTTTTGAGATTTGGTCCAAAACAATGCCGTGTTCGCGATTACGAATTTCCTCGAGCTGGTCAGGGTCGGTGATATTGACCTGTACGCCCATGGCCATCTTTGTTTTCTGGAGATTGATGTCCAAGCAGGCGATCTTGGGGTTTTGGATGGACTTGAGCATTGCTTGAGATGCGACGGTGCAGTTGAGGGCGTAACCGTTGATCAAGACGGACTCTTGGGCCGATTTGCCGTGGGCCTTGAGGACATTGACGGCTTTGACGGGATACTTGAGCTGGCCTTTTGGATTTGTAGTTTTCACGGCTAGCATTGCATCAACGACGATTTTTGCGAAAAAGTCCGAGTCGCTGCCAATGATCTTCAGCAGCATTGAGGTCTTTGCGATATTGAGGAGGGATTCCTTGGGCAAGGAGTCGATGGGCAGGGACAAGGACTCATTGACGAAGCGAAGCGCTTCACGGAGGGCCAAGCGGTAGCCGGTGATGATGGTGGTGGGGTGGACATGAAGTTTCACCAAGTCGTTGGCGCGTTTCAAGAGTTCAGCGGCGATGATGACAACCGAGGTGGTGCCGTCGCCGACCTCTCTGTCCTGATGCTGAGCCAATTCAACGATAATCTTGCCAGCGGGATGCTGAACATCCAAGAGCGATAAGATGGTGGCGCCATCGTTCGTGACGGTGAGATCGCCGATATCATCGACAAGCATCTTATCGAGGCCTACCGGGCCGAGGGAAGACTTGACGACATTGGCAACGGCCAGAGCAGCGAGCACGTTCTGGTTGCGGATATCATCGCCACTGATTTTCTCACCACCGAGGAATAGCGTATCTGATTTCGCTGCTGAGAACATTGACGAAGAGCACCTTGGAGCCTTTGGTAAATTTGCAGTTGAGGGCCTCAGAAAAAAGAGAAGGCTCAGTGGGGGCGGGCAATCACGTGATCGGGATCGAAAATATGATATAAATAAAAGTCACATTACCTAAGCAAATACCAATATCATGCGACATAAGTGGAACAGACTCAGGAAATAGGCCAACCAAATCACCAGCGCTTCTAAACCCGCGAACAATAACGCGCAAACGAAAAAAGTCCCAGATCTGTTTCAGGTTTGAGTGCAAAAGTTAAAGATCAACTCAAACGCGTGTCTGCATGAGTTGAATGTCTACACTCTCTCGGCGAATCACCGTGCGTGATAACTTGCCACCTACTCTGCTCAATCCGTGCTGTCGCGCTACCAATTTCCCCATCCGACGTGTATATAAACAATCAAATCCTCCGGCTCCACGAAATCGACCCTACTATCTGTCCAAATGCTTGTCTCCAGATTTATACCCGCTTCGCTTCGTACCATCCCCCTCTCCATCGCGCACTTTTCCACCGCTTCGGTCGCCTACGCTTCTAGATCCGAGCTGCTGGCGAAAAGGGTGGCGGAAGAGCGCTTGAAACAGGACAAGCTCAACGCTCTCAAACCCGTAAGACCCGCTAATGCTTACGCCTTCTTTGTCAAAACCTACCGTGGCAAGACCTTGGCTGAAGCCGGCGAGGCCTGGAAAAAACTCCCCAAGACCGAGAGAGCTCCGTTCGAGGAAATGGCCGAGACCAACAAGAAGGAGGTTATGGAAAAGTTCCCCTCGGCCCCGAAGCGCCCTCAGGCTAAATTCATCAAGTTTTCCTCGGCCCAGTTCAAATCTTTGGACCCTGACTTGCTTTTCGCCGAGAAAAGCAAAGTCATCAGCGAAAAGTGGAAACTGCTCTCGGAACTGGAGAAGAACAAGTACGCTCCCACAGAGCACGATTGGGATGCGTGGCGTACCAACTACAAGGCTTGGGAGGACAGCCGCTTGGAGCTGTACTACCAGAGCAAGGCAAATCCCAAGTAGGAAGCCACTTGAAAATTTGCTCGTGTCCAAGGTTGTAGGTCCGTCTGCAACGCAGTCTACCGATACTGGGAGAATTAGCGTGCGTGGTGATTCCCTAGTTATGGTGATAGTTATTCTGTAGGAAATTCAATGTTTTGATCATATTTTTTAAGATCGCTTTTTGGTTTTTGGGTGGTGGGACTTCTTGGCTTATTGCTGGTTGGGCCTGCTAGAGAGGTTGTCTTACCGTCTGAGACGCGTGTAGTGTAAAATTCTCGATAGCATGTGCAGATGTATCTCTTTTTTTTCTCTCAGGAGCCGGGCGGTCGCGACTATGCGTAACCCTCCAACTGGACCCTCCCATTGGCCCGCCGCAACTCCATGGCTTTACGTTGAAGTCTCGAAATCACTCGGCCAGAGGTCTGCCATGTCTATTGTGGCAAGCCTCGCCAATCTTTGACTCTTTGACCTTCAATCTTATCATTTCTCTATTCCTGACGTTAATTTCAAAGGCGACTAACAAGCTCATTACTTCTCACGGATTCAAGGCTTCTCATGGATATGTAGCTTCTGTTGCATAACGACTCTTCAATGTCTATTGTCTGCTGAATACAGATGCTTGATGGGCCGTGTCGCTACCTGCTGTTACTCTGCGTTATATTGATGCCCGATGCTTTTGTCACTCATATGAACACAAACTATGCCATCAATAGCTGACCAACACATCTGAATAGACACACCAGCTTCTCAATCGGATTTACGTGGGACTCACGGAGACCGATAAAATCGTGAACGGACCAATGAAAAATTTGATAAATTTACCTCGCAACTCATAAGGATCAAGTACCTTCTTGTCCGACAGCTTTGAACGAGTGATGAGAAATGAAGACACATCGCACATAAGCTCAAGAAGCACTGAAACTCCATGCCTCATCTTCGCTTTCTGAATTTTAGGGGTAACACATATTTATCCAATTCGCTACGGAATATTGTTATGCGATGTCAAGCACAAGTCTGTTGAAGTTGTCAAGCACGAATCTCAATGATCAAAAAAGATAATCACTTTCCGTCTTCACCCGCCTTCTGACGATTCCGACTCACATCTCGCAACACTCGCTTCAACTCGTCGGGCACCAATGGCTTGGATATAAAGTCAATCATGCCGCATTGGAGACACCGTTCGCGATCGTCTCCGGCCACATTGGCGGTCAAGGCGACTACGGGCGGCATCAAGTTTCCCATTCCTCGGTCCTCAAACATCTGCTTCACCTCCACCGCCGCCACGATCCCGTCCTTCCGGGGCATCTGAATGTCCATCAAAATGACATTGTATATGTCGGCACCGCTCTCGAGCTGCAGCCGACACATCTCAACCACTTGGACTCCGTCCTTGGCATGATCAGCAATGTAGCCTAATCGTTTCAAGTGCTGGAGCGCAACCTTAGTATTGACAATATTGTCTTCCGCAAGAAGAATGGATAGGGGACACTCCTCGCTCAATAATCGCTCTTCTTCTTCCTTGATCAGTGTCTGTCCACATATCAGACGCTCAATATTCTGGAATAGCGCAATCACCTTGCTCTGTTGGAACGGAGAATGCAAAATTGTCGCTTGCCGCTGCTCTTTGGGAAGAGTTTTCCCGAATGGCGCGAGTACCACGATACGACAGTGAGCCTTGAGGAGTCGCTGATGCTTCTCGAGATTGCCGAACAAGGCCTGACTCACAAATATAAAGGAAAAGTCGTCAATGTTGCACCGAAGCTCGCCCAACAGGCCCAACTGCACTACCTCGAGCCCCAAGAACTCTAGCGTATGAGCCAATGAACGTCTCAGGGCTTGGCGTGGCTCCACAATTAGCACGCGGTTACAGATTCCGTGCTCAGCAGCTTTTTTCGAGTCAAACACGTATGGTGGCACCCTCATCTTGGTGGCTTTGGCCTTTACCGAAAAGACAAAAGCAGTGCCTTTGCCCTCTTCACTCGTGAAATCCAACAGGCCGCCCATTATTCCCGCAAGCTTTTTCGAAATGGCTAGTCCCAACCCGCTGCCTCCATACTTTCGCAGAGACGACCCGTCCACCTGCGAGAAGGCGCCAAAGACTCGGCCTTTGGCCCCGTCTGCAATGCCAATACCAGTGTCGCGAACAGTTACCGTGAGCTGATACCGATCCAGCGCAAGCTCTTTGGCATCGAGCTCCACGATCACCAGGCCCTCCAGCGTGAACTTGAGGGCGTTGCCCACCATATTGATCACTACCTGGCGGTACCGGGTAATGTCACCTTCGATGGTGTCAATGTACAAGCATCGATTATCAAACACAAATTCCAAGTCGTTCCGAGCAGCCTCTTCGCCTGAAAGTAGGAGAGAGCTTTCGATGCATTCGTTGAGCGAGAACGGAGTATTGGCTAGTGTAAATGACCCATGCTCAATTTTGGAAAATGCTAATATGCCGTCGATGATATTGAGCGTCACCATTGACAGACTCCGGATCGTATCCACATACTCCCGTTGCGTGTCACTGAGCTCAGTGTCCAACAAGAATATGGCACACAGTAAGAGCGAGTTGAAGGGTGTACGGATCTCGTGCGACATGTTGGCGAGAAAACTAGCCTTCTCGGCCGTGGCATCTTCGGCCGCCTTTTTTGCAAGCGCTAATTGCCGGTAGAGCCTTGATTTACTCAACAGTACCGCGGCTTGCGTACATAGCAAATCAAGCAAATCACGTTTGCTCTCGTCAAAAAAGGGCGTTCTGACGTGCAGGCGAGCACGGCATTCAAGATAAAGTGCTCCAAACAGACTCGTGTGCCCCATGAGTGGCACGCAGATTAAGGCAGGGCAATCGTTTTCTTGGAAGTAATCCTCTTTCCCAAAACACCCCTCAAAGTAGATTCGATCGTCATTCTTGTCCACAATTTCACCCTTCGAAATCAGATGCATAATCAACGCATACGGCGCGATCTCTGTGCGACAAGCAAGCGGTTGACCTAGACCATATACCGATTCGCTGGTTCCGAGGGCTCGTACCATCATGTCGTCGTTTTTGTCGTCCATCACTACCACCACACCGCGGTCAGCACCGGAAAATTCGAGTGTACTCTTCAAAAGTTGAAGCGCAATACGATCATCACCCAAGGAGTCGGTCATCATTAGGCATGCCTTTATTGCTTGGTTTAGCGTCGTCCCGTTGGCATACCACTCCTCCAGGAGCCGACGGAGAGGTCTCGCGTCGGAGGGGCTTCTTTCACACGCGGGAGATACCGGTGGCTCATCCAACCCTTCTTGTATCACAAGTCCAGCCCAGTTTTGCTGTGATATATGCCGCGACACACAAACCTCCGCGAAAAACGTTCCCAACTTGAAGTCGAGTCGTTTGAGAGCCACTAAACCTTGACGTGCAAATTGAATGACTCGTTTGCGGCTGTGGCCTCGGTGCACTAACCATCGGAAACAGGTAAGGCTGAACCAGCCAACATCGTACCACTGATTAGCTTGTTTGGACCGATCGATCGCATCTTCAAAAGCGTCTAGAACTTCGAGTGAGGACACTTCTCCTTCATACGCCATTTGCGCCGCCCGCACAAATGCGTATTTGGGGGCGAACAATGCGGGGCATGCCCTTTGCCACTGGTAGTATATGTGAAGCATACGCGAAAAGAGCTCACTACACCGCGCCCTTTCATCTTCTGATAAGTCGCATATGAGAAACACATAGCAGCACACGAGATAAAGTTCTGAAAGCACCAAAACGTTGGGTAAATCGGGTTGTATCTCGTTGGCCTTGAATGCGTAATGCTTTGCCTCATCAACCATATCGTAAATTGCATAATGCCACGTCAAGGTATTATAGTATGGAAACGCGCTCAGAGGTGACTCTCGCTCCAGCGATGGTAAAACCTCCTGCATCTCCTGCAACGATATATCGCCTCTGATCAACGCCAACCCGCATAACTGCACATTGCGTGTTCGTTTCAACTGAGCTACCGTCCAAGTTTTACCCATACTGTTGCTGATGATGCTTTCTAGCGGTTGACTCTTCATGATAAGCAACTTTGCCTTGGTGGCACGTGCGTGTGCGCTAGCTGCAGACAGACGCGCAGTTCCATACTGGTAAAGCGTATTGTTGTACAAATCATTGTGTTCGATCACAGTGTTTATGGGCTCCACAAATAGGGCAAGCGAAGCGATATAGTGCTGATGCACCTTTTGCACGTACAGCGACGCCAAGGTATCGATTGATTTCACCAAGTGGAGGGCGAGCCTGCAATACTCGCGAGCTTGGTCTAACGCCTCATACTCACTTCTCTTCACTAGAATATTTGCAAATTCGACGAGTGACATGGCGCAATACAGTGAAGGGCCGTATTTGTGCATAAGAAGCACGACCTTGGTCACCAAGAACCACCTCAAGCTTCGTTTGTCCGAGTCATAGCTTGCTGCCACGATTTCCAGAACTAATTCGAACAAGAGAAGTATGAGCGGTTGGGTCGCATAGGGGCTGTGCTGAAGCAGTCGAATTTCCGCAATAGAAAGTGGCACCTTTACCAAATTCTTGTCAAACTTTTGGCGCAACTGGCTGTCTTCAGCGGGAACATTCAAGCCCAACCGTTTCAAGCCTTCAGTCGCAATCTCAATACCTTCATCAATGCGCCCCGACTGAATATAACACCTCACGCGAACTAGAATAAAGATATTCTCGTCAAAGCCGTATTGATTTCTTGCGTCGTCCATGCATCGCAAACACTCGCTGTACTCACCTAGTTGGTAATGGCTTTGGCAAATCGTCATAATGCTTTTGATTTTGACGTTGGATTCTTCTACGCTGATGAACCGGTCAGCTGTTTCGAAGAAGCGAATGGCGGCACGAAGATTATATGCTTGCAGCGCCATCTGGCCTGCTAATATCAACACTGATCGATACGTATCATGCTCACTCGGCTCAGCCTCGCGCCATGATTGCTCAAAGTGACTGGCCATTTGCTGGTAGCGTTCGGGATCATCCTCTCTGATAGCCTTATAGTACCGTTGACCACACAACTTATGGAACTGCCCATAATCTCCATTATCCTTCATTATTTGGACGAGATCTGTGTGAACACAGTCATGCTGGAATCGATACTTTGTCAGCCTCACCAAATTCCAGATGTCGTTTTCGTTCAAATCAAAGGGGAACTTTGTCCGCAGCATCATCAAGTGGAACGGCACCTTGTAAAATGTGCTTGTGGGAACAACAAGGCGGCGCTCAATGCAATAGTGTAGCGTCACGTACACCTTGGAAAGTGGCCATGTCAGCACGATTAGAAGGTCCGAAAGGTAAAAGTTGTTAGCGTGGGCCACGAGTGCAGCAAATTGAAGCAAATTGATTGCATCAGATGGGAGCAAAGTTTGCGAATAGTGCAAAACCATCAGCTGATGACAGAATTCTGGAAGATCCGCATCGATGGACCAGCGCATGCGCGTGGGTCTGCTATCAAAATGCAAGAGACCGCGAACCGCTGCGGTAGCAAATATAGCACGAGTTTTGAGAATGCAACCACCTGTGCGCAGATACAATTTATCTGCGAGAATCGTTGTTTCTTCGTCAAAGAGCTGCTCACAATTATCTGCTCGTGGTAGTTGAAGGCTGGGCGTGCTACCGCGCTCATTGAATGGCGTGCTTACCAATACCATTGCATGTATGTAATCGGTGTAAGCACTCTTTGAGATGGGTCCTAGAAAAACGCGGTGCACACTGAAGAGAAGGCGCTTTACCGTTTTCTCGATTGCCTCCAAAGAAATCACCGCAGTTGCGCCCATCGAGTAACCCACCACGAGCTTGAAGGAAAATTTCTCGTCAGAGTCATTGTCGCTCAAATGATCAAGGATCTCAGAGAGAAACTCCCACTCAGGCTCTGGACACCACTGAAGATCGTCGATATAAATGGTTAGACCTGCGGTAGAAAATGCCGAGAACAAAATCTTGATAACATATCGGAGCTTGAGCTCGACATTGACGTGAGACTCCTGATGCGGCGACTGGCTGCAAGCAGCGGAGATATATGTGGGTCCCATTAAGGTGCCAAGCTCTGGCACCTTCTCGAAAATGATGGGCACATCCTTGGGTAAGCAATGACGGAGCTTTTCGCGCCATTCCGCCACGGAGCGCGGATGCATGACCAAGATCTGCTGTACCACCAGTTTTATTCCAACTATGGATGATTGGTACGGAGCAAGATTTGATCGCTGTGCGCTGTGCTTGCAGTGCATTTGCAACAGTGGCTTTGAAATGGTGCTGGCTCGCATACTGTTTACAAACGAGGAAACGCCGCTACCGACTGCGCCGTGCACAAGCACTATACTCATGCCGTGATTGCTATCGTTATACGCGGCGAAAGCGTCATGGTACTCCTTGTCACGCCCAAACACGCCGCGCGGCTTGAGGAAAACAGGGGGCACGCCACATTTCTCCGGGTGCGGGGCCTCCATCGGTGTCACAAAGTGCTTGGAGTTTGGCTGTGCTTCGTAGAAGGCAAATACTTGTGGATGTATGTGCACAAAGTCTTGGATAGCGTCGTTGCGCGCGAGCGAAAGATCGTGGACAAAGCTGTACGCATCCTGGTACCGTTTTCCTGGCAGTTTCTCCAAGAGTTTCATGATGATGCGATTGAGCTCGGGCGATACGGATTGCGGGCATGCTACTGCCGGAGCCAACGGTGGCTTTGCAATGTGCATTTTGATTAGGGAACTGGCATTGCGCAGGTAAAACGGCACGTGGCCCACAAGAAGCTCGTACATGACGATTCCCATGGAGTAGAAGTCAGATCTGTGGTCGACGCCCTTGGAATCCTCGCGACACAGTTCTGGAGACATGTATGGCACCAAGGGGCTCACTTCCATGAGGTTATGGATGCGGTAGCCATGCTGCGCATCCTCAGGCAGCACTGAGAAGCCAAAGTCCCATCCGGTGAGCTTGATATCGGTCGGGTCACTCTGCGACTTGAGAATGTTGACCAGATTGATTCCGTTATGAACAAAGCCATAATCGTGAACCAATGCGAGGGTTTTTGCCACCTGGAGCATATCATGAAGGATCTCAAGGACCTTTATTGGGGCGAGACACGAACGCTGCGGATGGACGCGCTTATTGCTGGTGAGCGACGGTTCACCTGTGGAGAGATTACTGATAAAGTCTGACGTTGCGTCCAGAGACTCTATTGATCCGGAGCGAAATGTTGTGTCGTAGTCAAAGCTGTCAAGGTCACGCTGATGCTGTTCGGACAAGGACAGGGTTTCGCTCGAGGTGAACATTTTTATGGGTTTGTACTGAGCGTTAGGGAATACTAACGCAAGACGCTTGTGATTTGGGTCATCGGGCAAGGTGAAGGAAGAATGTGCGACGGGGAAGAGAATGCCGGGAATTTTGCGGGGCAAGGTAATTGGTTCGTTGCAGTCGCCTCCGTGACCTGCTATCCCTGGGTACTCATTTACCAATGCGGGATTGGAGAAGCAGCGGCGCCGCGCCGGCTCCTGAAGACCCGAAAGGAGATACCATTCGTTTAAGAAGCGGGCAAGCGAATGAGTTTGGGAGACGCTGTGTGACACCCGCACAATCACAGGCGAAAGCGGCGGGATATTTTGCAGCGCTTGCAGATTGGCGTCGTCGTTTTTGAAAGCGTGGTATATCAAGTCGTACTGCTGGTTGCGCGGCTGGATCTGGCGCGTCAAGGTATAGCCCGGCACCAGGTATGGCGAGATATTCAAGTAGTCGGTCGTATCTGCAATGTGTTCCGTGACGGGTTTCGTGTCCAAGTCATCGAGGGTGCGTGGATTGGCGGCTGAGGCGTTTGCGAACGAGAAGAAAGATTCGGAGCCGAGCACTGCCTGATCCCTAAAGTGGTTTTTGTCCGAGTCGGTGTCGGTGACGGAGGACATGGTAGTGGCGGTATCGCACGGGGTGCCTGGATCTTCCTTTGCCGGAGTCGTGGAGGGGGTCGAGCCAAGTTCCGAGGTGGTTTCGCTGAAAGGACTTCGGTCCGAAGAGGAAGGGCCATGAACATTTATGGTATCAATGACAAGGGAGAAGGATGGTTTCCGAGGAGATTTAACCATTGTGAGTGATATCGAAGAAGAGGGAGATGTTGGAGCAGATGACTGCGGAGGAAGACGCGCGGGTGCGGGTGACGGCGATTGACACGACTGATGTGCAGAGATGACGAATGAAAAGGACGCTGTACTGCAAGAGATGCAGGCGCAGTGTTGTGAGTGGAGATGTTGAGAGGCTTGATTGGTACTACGGTAAGGAAGCAGAAGAAGTCTGGCTTGCGCCACTGCTCAAATATTGAATAGGGGACTTGGTAGATACGAGGCGAGTGGCTTCTGGGCGCTGCCTACGGAATACGGGATGCATAAATGCCCAGCCTACGGCATGTGGGGAATACGGGGAAAATAGCAATCGTACGCACTGTGGGAGAAAAAAATACTGTGCGAGAGGTGGCGTTAGCACGGCGTCAGGGCAGACGAAACCACACTCCGAGTTTGCGAGGCCTGGATAAAGGAAAATAGATGAAGCTTGGAGGAAATCACGAGGAATAGTACACGGATTTTGCAGGCGAGAATTGTACGAGGTGATAGATCCGGATGATTTTGTGGATCGGATAAGAGGAGAAATGTGGGTGTAAGAAAAAAATTGGCGACTAGGGATCGACAGGGTAGCAACTGAGGGAAACCAGGGCAGTAATTAGTTCGAGAAAAGATCCTGTCGAGTGTTGGCGAACATACGACGAGCGACTCAGGAAATTACAGAATGTAGAGAAAATGATGGACTGAAGATTAGAAAATGAGTTCAACAGGTTAAAAAAAGCTACAATTACCGATTAGAGGTGCCAAAGTTGAAAAGAGATCAGTAAAAGTTGGTGCGAGAAAGGATGGGGTAGGCTGAAAAGACTGGCCAGCTCTAGCACAAAGATGAGGATCCGAGGAGGCAGGAACATCATAAATAGGCATCAGTGTTATTCCGATGAAATGCTAGTTTCGAATACGGTGACGAATGTAGGTGGAGCAAGATGAAGAGGAGAAAATATTGGACGGCTTCAAAAGCAGAACATGAAGAGGTCAACAACTAGTAATCAGAGTGAGAAAAGATAGGACTGATTGAACCAAAGATGATAAAGAAGGCGAAGACATTGGAGCCTGCGATGAACGAGACATGAAGGGAAGAGAGTCAACAGGCAGCAGGACACGAAGGGTTCGCGCAATGAGCCGGTCACACGAATTGTCGACCGTCTAGCGAGGTAGGAAATCCCTAACGGAGTTCCCAAACCTCAGCACTCTTACTCGGGAAGCTATACGCATGGTAATTTAAACTGTAGAGATATACAAAAAGTATAAGAATCGAAATCAGGGAGGATGGTATCGAGACAAGACAAGGCCGCTGATACAGCGGGCAATCGCGTGAATGATACGAGCACCACGGACGATTACGACATTGCGATTACAAAATAGTGCACCGCTTCAGCTTTTTGATGACAGGAGGCTCCAAGGCCGCGACGATGGCCTCGTCAAAGACGGTCTTGAGGCCACGCTGGGTCAAAGACAGGCACTCAACGTACTTGACGGCGCGCAAATCGCGGGCCAACTTTTCACCCATTTCGTGGGTGATGACCAGGAGCCGCTGGCGATGTAAGCGCTGTAGGATAATTTCGTCGTTACGCAAATCAGTCTGAGTGCCGACGATGATACAAGGCACACCCGGACAGTGGTGGTGGACTTCGGGGAACCACTTTTCGCGAACATTTTCAAACGAGGCGGGGGCGATGACCGAGAAGCAAATAAGGAAAACGTCGGTGGAAGGGTAGGAAAGGGGGCGGAGACGATCGTAATCCTCCTGACCAGCAGTATCGAAGAGGCCGAGGGTGAAGGGCTCGTCGCCGATCATGACGGTGACGGCATAGTTGTCAAAGACGGTAGGGACATAGTCGGCCGGGAACTTTGAGGTGGTGTAGGAGATGAGAAGACAAGTTTTGCCTACGGCACCATCACCAACCACCACGCACTTTATGGTTTGCATTATCTAGGATGGAGGAAGGTTGGTATGAAGGGCAGGTGTACTGAACAGAAGACAGAAGAGGGCCAAGAGAGATGTTGACGGGGCGAAAAAAAGTTGAAAAAGGCCCGGGCTCTCGGAGAACAAGTTACACGGCAGCTAGGTGTGGATAGCTGTGAAAGCGGGAGGGGTGCCAGTAAGGGCAACAGTGGTTGTAGTACAGGTAGGTGAAGGAGACTCGTGCAACAGCGTCCAGGGGTTGTTTCCGGGAAATTTTTTATTACGCGTGAGATCTCTGCTGGATCCGCTCTACAATCCCCGAAAGCGCTCTTTTGTTTCTACACTTACCCGTATTTGATTGCTAATGTTATCGTACAATTGTTTTGGTTCGTACACGCCTCTCCATATGCAGGTGATTTTGGATAATACGATACTACTTTATTATGGTATACATGTAGTTGGGATAATACGATCCTACTTTATTATGGTATACAAGGTACTTCGTACCTGATACTGACGGCCAACCTTAATCTGTAACAAGCTCATGCTTCTTCCCGTAGTGACACCTGCAACAAGCTCATGCTTTCTTCCCGCAGCTAAATTACTATATAAACCGACTTCATTCATTGTTTTTTCCCGACATTACCCTCCTATGCTTCTTTTGAACTTTCTCCTGTGGGCGTACACCCTTGCGGCCGCGACATCAGTTTCCGTGACAAACTCCTCGTCCACCTCAGATCTATCCAACATTGTGCCAATCCAAGCCCTCTTTATCCATTTGGTGGAGGAAAACACTGAGATGGACTTATTACTTCAACGTTTGAACGCCGAGTCACAACGGATCGCGACCATTCGTCAGCGGAAAGCTGATGAGGTACAAGCACTTTATGACGCAATTTGGCCCTATATTGCGGAGCCGGATATTTCCCCTCTTGAACGGCTCCATCGCGCTGCTATATTGCTGATGAAAAACCTGCCCGACCCATGGTTCTGTCTTTGGGCAAAGAGATGGCAAGATTACTACCTTCGCTACGACCCGTTCGTGGCCGGCGATACGCGCACATTGGCCCAGCGTTTGTTCGCATATACTATTGCACGCAAGGCCGGTACTCTACCAGCAAATCCTGACTACGAAGACTTTGAACAGACATTTGATGAGGCATTTCGTGAACGTTTCTGCATCAGCCCCTCTGCGGGGCATACTGACCCGGAATCATAGGTGATGGTAGTATAAGCTTCGAGCACATGCACTGAGACATGAAGCAAGTTAGATATCGGTTTGTCTAGAGCTACACTATCAACATGTGTGATTCATGGCTTGAACTTTTCTCAAGTGCCAAGATATTGATTAGGTTTTGTTAGTAGCCACTGTCAAGTGAATTGAGTGATCAGATACCGTATAGACGTTTATATACGCTAGTGGCGACCCAAGGAAGCTTACTTGTCTCGAAGGCGGTCCCAAGTGAAATGCATTGAAACAAACACCCTTGGCGCTTCACACGTAGGGGACCACCACAATTTTTTCGCAGCCATTTAAATTGCTTTTTTTGTTCAATAGTTTCACTCCTTGTGGAATAGGCCATCACATAACGATTTAATTAACTAATGCTGGCAGTGCAATAGCATGTATTGTCCGTCGTAAATATCGGCAACTTGACACGTTTGTCGTTCTCGGATAACTGCCACGTATGCGTGCCACACTTGGCTCCTACACAATGTATTTCCAAAAGAATGTTCGCAGCAGTGGCCCTTCTCAAACTATCTACCCGATCTGCTTTCCCACAACCGCCGTTTCAACACCCGCACTGGCGACAGTCGCATTTCCCATGACACTCTACGCTCTTGGTGCAGTCTAGAATAAGATTGTCCAGCTCAACACAGATGTTGGCAATACACAAGTTGTTCTGTCTCAATCGCACTTTGCTGCCGTTGCCGCAGTACCGCCACACTTTGAGACCAATGTTCCAGTCTTTGCACGTATACTCGCTGCCCCCCTCCAAGCAATAGATGGAAAAGGCGTCGTCGATTTCGTATTGCCCTCCCGTCGCACATTCGTTAAGCGTCCCTTTCAAGTACATTCGGACTTCGTTTAGTGTCACATAGTCCTTGAAGGTTATGAGCTGCTCTCCAGTGCACTGTCTGCACCCATTGTGCGCAAGCACATCTCCCACCACAAGCATCCCGTATAAGATTGTCCAAAACATGCCTCAGACTCTCGACCTGAATCATATTTATGCGCTCGCGCTCTCTTTAAGGCATTTGAACTTGTACACGTTAAAAGTTTAACAAACGCAATGCCTATTGTATCCCCTCTCCTGTATACTGTTTACCCCCGTCCGCGCATTGTCTCCGGCCAGACCAGCTCCGCGCCGAAACGACTGGAACATGCCCCGACTGCCTATTCTTAGCCTATAGTTGTGCGCAATGCTCTTTTGTGAAGGCGCTCTGCGAACGACCCATGACGCGGAAAAGAGCATTCCAGCTTTTGCCTCGGATGAAAATATTGTGCGTTAGAGTACTGCTTTTTACCCCTCCATGATACTGTCTCCCCATGTACCATACTTCTCCCTATAAACCACATTATGGGGCGAGTAATGCCCTGGTGCAGAGACGTTCTCGTGTCAGCGCCTTCTTGCTGTTCCTGCTCATTAGCCATTGGCTTTTTTTTGGTCATTCAATTGTCATAGTATGGCGAAATTAGCTACTCTGGGTGCAAAAACCTATATACAATATTGTGGTGTACTTCACCACACTTGCGTTCCCCAGCCTGTGCTGTAGAGTATTCTCGTTAGTATCGAAACCGTAGCAGCTAAATCAGGATGTTTGCAAACTGCCGCGGCTCTGGATTTCTCGTCTATATGTTCGCAGCACGTCTCGATCTCGTCGCCTGCGCTGGAAGTTCCTTTCCGTCCCTGTTCTCGTCATCCCATCCTGATTTTTGAGATTTCTTCTTTGAATTTGATAGCGATTCGGCATTGGCGCCACTCTCAAGTAGGGAACAGACCAGTAGCCGATACGTCTCTACTCTTGCACAGAAAGACGCACCAAACTACTCCCCCAACCTCCTCTCCTCGAACTCGCTCTTTAGATTCATAAACCCTTGGTCTCCCTGCATTATCTCCATGTTGCTGGTGATATCACTGGGCAAGTTGTCGGCGTCGGCCAAGCGCGAAGCCAACAATTCGGTCGGGTCAAACTTGCCGAGATCCTCGTCCAACTCGTCCATCACCAACGCGGGGCCTCCGCCTAAAAAGTCCAACATCATGTGCATGCCGCCCGCACCGCCCGCATACTCGTCAACGTCCACGGGCAATACCTGCGAGATCCCTTCCAAGAACCACACCTTGTCTTTGAGCTCCATGGTAAAGTTTCGCAACATCTTATAGTACAGGCGCATGATTCGCATGGCCTTGACGTCTGCCTGCATAAGTAACAGCATGAACGTTTTGTCCAAGAGCGCCGGGAACGCGAACATCCGGAGAATCAAGTCCAGCTTGTGTCTCTCGCGGTAGAGCTTGTTGAGGTAGGCGAGGGTGAAGACGTATGGCAGCGAGAGAGGCACGGGGTATAGATCGCTCACCTCGTGGTCGTGGCACTCCAAGTCGGCGTAGCCGTTGACGGGGAACACGGGCCGCGCATGCGGATCGTCGGCCTGCCGAAGGATATCACCCAAGTCTCCCAAGTCCACCGAAATGAACTTGTAGAACCGCAGAGACGGCGCCAACGGCCATACTGCGGTGAGAATGGTGGCAGCACCCTTGACGTGAAATATCCATGCCAGCGCCGGGAGCAGTTTCGGCAGCGTCGAGGAGGGGAAGGACGCATTAGCGAGGGAGTCCATGATAAGGACCAATGCCAGTGCCACGAGCGCGTCGGTGTTGTCCGGAGTAATGTCGAGCACCGCTTCGCGCAAAAGCTGGAGCGAGCGGCCGCGATGCGCCGTGACGTATGCGTCGAGGCCACTCTCCAGTCGCGAGAGATGCGTCGCGCTGAATGCCAACACCAGGTGCATCAAGAAGGGGTGCTTGAATGCTAGCTCCGGGACGTACTCGCTCCAGATCAGGGCATCCGAGATGCCGGCGTGAGTGACGGTGTGGCACACGCGCGAGGTATAATTGTGCATTAGCCGGAGATCCATCATATTGAGGCCCGCGGGCTTTTGCAGGGGGGCCTGCATCTGGCTTTGCATCCCGTCAATGGCGGCGTTCAACATTGCCTTTGACTGGGCTGCTGGAGGCGCGTGGCCGAGGGCGTTGAGGTCTATGGGAAGCTGGGCGAGCATAGCCAAATTGGAGAGACTAGCGATGTTGCCGAGAGAGCTGAGATCGCTACCGAGCCCACTGAGATTGTTCACCAAATGGCTAAGGTTGAGGTTATTAAGGTTCCCGGCGGCAAGGAGATCTTGGGGAATGGAAATCGTGCGTGTGGGCGATGTGGCTCTGAGAGGTTTGCCTTTCAGAGTAGAAGTGTTATTCGTGATGGCCTCTTCGTTTATGTTCAGAGCACCGTTCATGTTCAGATTACCGTTCATGCTCACGGTACCTTTCATGTTCATGGTACTGTTCATGTTCAGAGCACCGTTCATGTTCAGAGCACCGTTCATATTCAGGGAAGCAGTCATGGTCAGAGTTCCGTTTTTGTCGGGAGCACCACTCGTATTCGGAGAAGCGTTGATGGTCAGGGAACCGTTCCTCTTCACTGCGCCATTTGCACTGTGGGAACCGCTTATGGACAGGGTACCGTTCATTTTCTGAGAACCGTTCATCATATGGAGAGAATTGGAAGCATTCAGGTTCGATGTAGCACTCAGATCGAGAGGGGTCTGGCTATTTTGAGACAGTGCACCCTCAACGTTCAAAAGGTTCGACACCAGGTCGCCACTGTATTGTAGGGAGGGTCTAGCCTCACGGCTTGGCAGGGCACTGAGATTTGCCTCCGACTTTATTGGAATTTTCGGTTCCAATGAGAATGCTGGATCGAGGTTGTGGTGCAGGATTTTGCGCTGCTTCAAAGGCGGGGAGCTTGTCTCTTCGCTGGAGTTGTCGTCCACGGCATAGCCGCAGGCCAAGTTCATATGCTGGCATTTGAGGCAGCGGGGCCTAGTTTCGTCGCACTTGACGCGGCGCTGCTTGCAAGTGGCACAGCCGTTCCGCAGCTTCTTGTGGTAACGCCTTTTGCCCGTCAGCACGCGGTTTTTCCTCGCAGCACATAGATCTGGATCTGTTGGTGGCTCGTCGGAACTGGAATTCATAATAATTTACAGAAACCCGTAACAATAACCTTGTGGTCGTTCCTGTCGTTCCGATGCATAATCTGATGATTCGATCACGTGATACAAGTGGCAGCGCCGTAGTGCATATAAGCTAATTGATTTTACCCGGCAGTAAGGTTCAGGCGGGGGAGGGAAGATATTAGAGGAGGGGGAAGGATCCTGGAGCGATGGACAGTGTTTCGGAGTACTTCCTTGTACTGGAGGGTTCAGAATGGAGCATTCAACCGATGAATTTGCCAGGCTACCGGACATTTCTCACATATCTTGTCCCCCGTAACCTTGTGTTGGAGGCAACGGTACAATAGAGAGTACTCTGCTCTGTCAACGCGTCGAATCAAATTGATTGTAGGTTCAGTACACGCCAACATTCCGTCTTCAAGGGGACTCCCGGGCCTTGCTGTAGTGTATAGTTACCCCGATGTAGTGTGATAATTACCCCGATGCAGTGTAGTAATAACCCGACACTTTTGACTGTTATCCTCTGGTTTCCAGCTCGCGCGTCAGTTCCCATGCCAACTTTGTAGACGCATGCGTCAGATCACAACGGCACGCGTAGACGAGCCGTACTTGTAAAAGCGCGGCGTATCTGAGACACGAGTACTGGTGTGGGGAAGCAGTCGCAAGAAAAAATGACTGCAGAACGACATCCAACTTTGCCCAATTTAACTCCGATGAAACCCTTGTGGTATAGATGGGCACGGGTGTACTTTGCTGGCGGATGCATCATCGGCTCCGGTTTCCTTCTCTTCAAGTATACTGTCCCCACAGACGAGGCCGTGTACGAAAGCTTCTCGCCCGAGATAAAGCAGGAGTGCGATGCCAAGCGCCGCTTCCGCCAATTGGAGCAAGAGGAACTTATACGCATTGTCCGAAAGACTTCCGCGCTGAATGATCCCATATGGAAAACTGGCCCAATAGGGCTGCCCTTTGAGAAAAATCAGCGCAATTTGGGCCAGCGGCTAATAGATTACAATGAGGTGGAGAAACAAGATCTGGAGGAGTCTAAGCGCAGCGAGGTAGAACGGGCGCAGCAGGAGATGCAAGAGATTGTAAAGCTCGACGAGAAACGAAGGTGGAAATGGTGGTGAGGTCTCACCATCCCAAGCTCTGCAGTTGCACATTCCAGCCATGATTCGAAGCGAGCCGAATCGATCGAGATATATTATTAATACAACTACGCTATTTAGATTCTACAGCCTGCCCCAGAACCCGTCGCGCGATACGGCCGATAGAAATTTAGCTCCTATACCTGTATTGACGCTCGGTCGTTGCTGGTTAGCCTCGTCCAACAGCGCAACGATTCTTTGTACACTCGTGTCGATGACCATGCCGCCCTGCACGATTTCCTCGACCACCAGCTGTAGCGTCTGCCAGCCGAACACCAAGTCGAGCTCGCACACATTGGCAAAACACTTGTCCAAGCACTCCACAAAGACGTGGATCAAGTCGAGTATGGCGAGATCCAGTTCCTGGTCGTCGCAAATAACCACAAAGTAGAGCGTCGCGTATCGCCTATACACAAGGCTTATATCATCTATATCGTCCAAGAGACGCGGCGGATTGAGGAAGGACGAAGAGTTCGGGGCCCGTTGGGACACGAGCAGGAACACCTGGGCTAGAAGAACGCGCTGCGTCGCGATGGCTACAGGAGTATAGAACTTGGTTAGACGGGGCACGCCATCGCTGTTGACTGGACGCTTGTTAGCAGGCTCTATGCGTCATGACAGGCATACATACATATGAGGATCGAGTGAATCATTAGAGCAGGCTTGATGCTAAGGTCGTCATGGCCAGGGCGCGGGCCTTATCACGGCTCCCCCTTATAGCGATATACTCCATACAACGATTAACACATACCTTTTAATCGAGCGTTTTAACAAAACACGTGACGGATGGGGTGCCCAGAGGCGCACTGGTCAAGCTATTGCACTTGGGCCCCAATGACCGATACTGCCGCATCAACTGTAGAAGGAACGCGTCGCGACCCAGCTGATCAACAATTTTCCGCGCTAAGATGCAAGTTCGCGATCCCCACGCTTGCATCACTCGGGATTTCGCAAGATGACGCTGTTGCTACCTACCTCTGCGGTAACTCCCTCGGGCTTATGCCCCTCCAGGTCAAACCTGCCATCCTTCGTGAACTAGACGCGTGGCTGGCCCGCGGCGTAGAGTCCCACTTCAACCATCCGTATAAAGCCAATGGCGCCACAGACTGGGTCGACATTGATCTTCCACTAGTTCCTCTTCTTGCCCCCTTGGTCGGTGCATTGGAGTCCGAGGTTGCCATTATGGGCTCCCTCACCCAGAACCTCAATGCTCTTCTCGTTTCCTTCTACAAGCCTCGTGGCAATCGTACCAAAATCTTGATCGAAAAGAATGCGTTTCCCTCGGATCACTACGCCTTTTTAAATATGCTAAAGCTTCATGGCTATGACGAGTCCCACCTTTTAGAGATGGGCTGTTCGGAGGGTAAAACGTTTATCGATACCCAAGACATTACCCTGTTCCTCACAGAACACCGCCAGGAGATTGCATTGGTGTGCTTTCCCGGTGTTCAGTACTATACCGGTCAGCTCTTTGACATTGACCTCATCTCTAGCCACGCAAAAGTAGTGTCCAACAATGAAATTGTGGTGGGCTGGGATTTGGCTCATGCGATTGGTAACGTGCCCCTCGATCTTCATCGCTGCAATGTAGACTTTGCCACCTGGTGCTCTTACAAGTACTTGAACGCAGGACCGGGCGCCATTCTGGGAATATTCGTTCACGAAAGGCATACGCAAAGCTTATCGCTGTCGAATTACTCGCCTCGCCTCGCAGGCTGGTGGGGTAATAATTCGAAAACCCGTTTCCAGATGCTCACCCAATTCGATCCTATCCCCCTGGCCCTCTCGTACCGACAGCTGAATCCGAGCGTGCTCGACGTGGTCCTGTTGCACGAATCGCTAAAGCTTTTCCAGGAGGCGGGCGGTATCCACGCTTTGAGAGAGCGAAGCATACGTTTGACCCAGTTTTTACAAGACCGGCTCCAACAGTCGCCATACATTTCAACGACCCCGAGTGACAAGTTGGCATTCCAGATACTCACGCCGTTGGACCAAAAAGCGCGCGGGTGTCAGCTCCTGCTCAAATTTTATCCTGACGAGCAAGTTATGGAAACAGTTTTCAGTGCGTTGCACCAAAAGGGCATAATTGTTGACGAGAGACGACCGAGTGTCATAAGAATCGCGCCGACCCCCTTGTATAACACTTTTGAGGAAGTGGATTATGCAGTCAAGTGCTTGGATGCGGCCTTGGACGAAATTGCGGGGGAATCGCACTAGTCTGATGGACTCGAGCATTTCCATCTTGTAAATATTTTAGACCTATCAATCAAAGTTGAAGATGATACCAAAGATGGCAAGGGCAAGCTAATGTTCACCACTGCTAGCGAGAAGGCTCGCTCGATCCATGTAGTGTATATGCTCGAGCAAGCCTCGGTAGGCCGAACGTGTTTTGAAGAAATCGCTCCAAAGCGGATCTGGCATTATACATCGAGATGTTCCATAATAGACTGCATTGAAATTCCTGACATCTGGAAGCCTATAGCAGCCAAAAAGTGATAATTTATTGCCAAGACTTGAGGCCACGCTACGTCCAGCTCCTGCCGAAAGTCATGGATTCCCATGCCGAAATTTACAATCATTTTTGCAGCATTCGCCTTGCCGATAAAAAGCTATCTCTGGGCCTATGTTGCAGCCATTGACTTGAATTTGAAAGTCCTGAATTTCGGGATAATTAGCCACGCATTGGCACCTGGTCCTTACGCGGCTATTTTCTGTCGAGCGTTTCAGTTCCTTGTCGGGGTTCATGAACCAAGTCTTGTGCATGGCAACATGAGCTACTCCAATTATCATGTCAGAAAACCTCAAATAATCTTCCAATTGACCTTTTTACAGCAGTTGCATCCGCAAACCTCTCGTGCATCCATATATCAGCTCACGCTTGAATCAAAAAGCTATGCATTGCACCAGGAACATTAAATTTTTTTTACCTGGTCGCGATATCGAAAGCCAAATGTATCATTTTCTATCAATCGAGTTTCTTCGCTACCGAATTCGATGGCAAGTCAAGGTATGAAGTAGCGCTTCATACCCACACTACAGATTAATTGATATCAATTTGCCAAGAAGGCTCAAAGTGGTACGCGGCTAAATAGTAAATTGTTTTCGCAATGACGCAAAACCTCGGTTTCCTCAATAGCCAGACCCATCTTGGTCGTTTACCGGCGTGAATTTAGCGCCCCGAAACCAACTATTATACGCATCCGCGAGCCTCTGTTCAAACATTATGATGTCTGGGCTAGAAGGAATTTTCCCCGACTTGCGGGCTTTGGTGTAGGCAACGAGCCTCTCAGACGTTGTCCTGGTATCGAACGGCAAGGCCGGATTTGGCCCGGGGTACCAACTGAGCCACATTTCTCCCAATCGCGATGCATGCCGATGGTCGCGACAATGCAATTCCGTGATGGCCAATCGGTGGAGTAGTTCAAGAGGCGCCAAATTCCTATGAGCCGCCCGAGGCCACTGATCCCTGGTCAGCTCCCGATCATAGTCTGCGTCTGCTTGCGCGTCGATTGCTGCGAGCTTGTCCCTTTGCATCTTCTCAGCGGCCGCGATCTCTGCAACGTTGCTTTCGTAGATTGAGCTTCCCTCCTGCGCAATCGAATGATACTTTGCCTCGAGAATGGAGTAGTATTCTTGCGAGTTTCGCGGTTTCGGGTATTGAGTATGGCGCACAGTGGAAATTGTCACCGTGTGCTCGGAGGGCATACTTGCCATTGGGGTGGCTTGCTCGGTCAGAACGACTGGAAAAGGCTCAAAAATCGCGGACGTTCCGAGCGAACACCAAAGTGGCTTTCTGTAGGCGGGGCGAGACGACGTCGCATACGACCCCTGTCCAAGAACGTAAGCCAAGAAGAACACTAGAGCTGAATAAGAAAGGAACATCGAGATTGTATCGGAATCAACTAAATTAGACCAATGGTCTTGTATTTATACCCCCGTTATTTTATCATGCGAGTCGTGTAGTATAGCGCTTGTGCATCGTGGCACTTGGCGCAACTCTTGAGGCAACCCTTGAGCGGTTGCAAGTTGAGAAAATTTCGCAGCCATTTTTTTCTGGCCACCACGACGGTGTAGCACCATGCAAAGTAAAAGACCTTAAACAGTTGTTCTTGGCACGTTTTAAAACAATATGGCCTTGTGATCAGAAGTAAGAAGAGGGGTAGTTTATAAATTTTGCGAGGGTCCTGGTTGAGGATTCAAGCGGCGCGGCAACGAAATCAACGGTGTCCAGTGACTGCATAACGTGTATGGGGTCCAATATCGAGACAGGGTGTTATGTTGAGCGCTCCCATAAGTTCACAGATGTATGCTTATGATTGATTTCAGTTTATGCAGCTATCATCGACCATAAGGATGGGCTCTTTGCGCAAAATTTTCAATTATTGGAGCGTAGAGTCTTGAAACGAGGGGTGATGTTGGGGCTCAAGTGGCCACATGTACCACATTGGCGGTACCATGTCGAGACGAGCTTGAAGCACGAAACTCTCCGATGCGATTTGTACAAGGTTCGAAAAGAAAAGTAGGTGTATCAAGGTTCAACAGGATCGAAAATCCTTACAACAGGATGC
>JAKTSS010000100.1:0-34744 GCA_030580355.1 Debaryomycetaceae sp. yHKB357 | reverse complement strand
AATATGCGAAAACTAGTTAAAAATAGCAGACCCGTAGCGCTTAGAGTCATGTAGTCCCGGATTCGTCCAGTAGCGTGCACACATGTAGACCGAGAAAAGAAGCAGCAATTACCGCGGTGCGTAAGGGCCAAACAGCTCTGTTGACATGGGGATGCAGGCGGGGAGGCCGAGGGCGGCGGCGGGGGAGTCCGAGTAGGAGGCGAAGAGGGCGTCGGGCGGGGCGCGCCTGCAGGAGAAGATGTCTGCGGCGGAGTTGAGCTCGGCCATGTGGAAGCCGAACTGGAGCAGGCCGAGACAAGCGACGAGGATGGTGAGACGGAGGCGGGGCGTGCCGGGGGCGGCCGAGGGGGCGAGCGCGGGCATGGGCGTGGTGCAGGAAGACGGGGAGTGAGAAGGGGCCTCGACTGAGGAGTAGGCGGAACCAGAGGGCCGAGTCTGCGGCACGAGCGAATCCGGCTCTGACGCGTGTCTCGCCATGCTACGATCCAAGGGTCGTTGGCGGGGGCTAGAATCACCGATTCGAGATTATATGCAGGATCGGCGATTGTGGTGATGGGGGAACGGATTGTTCTGCAGTGCCCAAACTGGTATGCACCAGCCAATTGCTACTACCGAAAAACAATCAATGAATCAATCGATTACCTGTTGACCCCTACCATGTCTATCGCCGCTCAGAAGAGAGTCCGCGTCCCGGCGGCTTCCAGTCACCTGACTCAACACTCCCTATACCGGCTCCCTACTCCTCGCAGTGCCCTTGAGGCGAGTGTCTTGACCCCGGTTCGGGGATCCTGACGCTCTTGTGGGAGTCGTAGCAGGGCCTGCGCACACACCCGAGGTGGGCCCTGAGATCCCAATGGACTACAGACAAGGGGAGAAAACGCAACCCCCACTTGCCCCTGCATATGTGGCAGCAAACAGTGTCCAGATCGAGATCACCAAGAACAAGCCGGAATTGTGGCGAATAAACTACAGTGGTTCGGCAACTTCAATTGTCCACTAGGTAACACAGCTAATCAGTGCAGACTATCACCAGTGCAAGCACAGTGCGTGGTCTACATGCTGCCCATATCTAGAGGTTCTCTCGGCGGAAATATCGCGCTACAGTTGGGGTTGTGTAAAGTAAAAACAATACAGTTTGGCGGTAGTTTCACATTAAACATTAAAAAACCCGACGTTTGCACTGCGGCACGGATGTTACACGCGGTGTGCATACAAACGTTCCGACTCCTGTGGGCCTGCACAAAGGTGTTTTAAGATCAGGTGCTCCCTCTACTAGGGGATTCTGAGATCTCTAAATGAGCCTGCTTTTCAATTAAACATGGATTGTTTTCGCTTTACCGCACATTTTAAGAATGGCGGGATAAATCTTGAGCGGGCGCACGACCCCTATTTTCACATTACCCATACATTGAGAAAAAAAACCTCTACTCTGCCACATTGTGCACTACGGGTCCCCTATTCAGATGGACACCACTAAGTAAAAAACCATCAAGAGACCGGGGAGGAGCACCATCACGAGATCCGGAAGGATCACCACCAGATGCGGAAGGATCACCACTAGATCCGAAATGAGCACCACCACCAGGTCCGGAAGGAGCACCAGGTCCGAAAGGAGCACCACCACCAGGTCCGGAAGGAGCACCAGGTCCGAAAGGAGCACCACTAGATCCGAAATGAGCACCACCAGATCCGGAAGAGGGTGGGTGTCCCGGTTCCTGTGTATCTTTCCCTGGGACCACAAAGTTGCGTGCGGTAGAATGGGACCTTGCGTTCGCTTGCGCGAATGCAATACCATTCTCTCCCTTGACGCCCGGCTTTCCCTGGGGTCCCTGGGGTCCCGTGGCTCCATCAAATCCATTGGATCCCGGGACTCCCTGGGGTCCCTGGGGTCCATCAAATCCATTGGATCCCGGGAGTCCCCGGGCTCCGTTTAATCCATCGTATCCCCGGGCTCCGTTTAATCCACCGTATCCCCGGAGTCCCCGGGCTCCGTTTAATCCATCCTTACCAGCGGCTCCGGCGGGCCCAGGCGGCCCCGGCTTTTGCGCCGCTTGGCCACCTGCAATCACAACAAGGTTCAAGTTCTTGTTCACAGTAATGCCGCCCAGTCTGTCGCACCGTCCGTCCTGGCACTGCTTCTCGTAAAAGTCGGCCTTGCACTTGTCGTCGGTGCACTTTTTGGCTTCAAAGTGCTTCTTGCATTCTCCTTGGCACTTGTCGTCGACAAATCTCGCCTTTTCGCCTTCGGTCTCGGGGGCCTTCTTGCCGCCCTTCGTCTCGCGGCTCGCCCTCACATCAATATTGTTCTCGGGAACGTCTCCAAATCGCACGCTCACGGCAATCGAAATCCCTTCGGGAGTACAGTCGCCCTTGCTCGTTTGAATACTTTCCAAAATTTTGGCCTTGCATCCCTCGTCGCACTTGTTGGCCTTCAACACCTTGCGGCAGTTCTCGTCGCACTTTTCCTCGACATAGGCGGACTTCTTCGCCGGAGTGTTGCATTTCTCAACCTCCTTAAGAGCATGCTCCCTCTGCTCAGGAGTGGCACGCGACTTGCGGGCAGGTGGGTCCTTCGAATCACGTTCAGGACCGGCGCGCGACTCACGGGCAGCTGGGTCCTTCGAATCACGTTCAGGACCGGCGCGCGACTCACGGGTAGCTGGGTCCTTCGAATCACGTTCAGGAGCGGCGCGCGACTTACGGGCAGGTGGGTCCTTCGAATCATGCGCCATGCGGCTACCGTTTTCCAAGTCGCCATGCAGAGTGGGTGTCTGCCCCTGGCCAAGCTCCTTGCGGAAGGCGTCCGCCTGCTCCTTGGTATCGAAGCACTTGAAGGTCTTACCGCCCGCCTGTTTGACCACTCCGTGGCCTCCAGCTTTGGACGCAGTCACTCCTTGGCACAAGGCCAGGCAAAATATAAGCACGGCTTGAAACTTCATTGTTGAACGAAGGTGATAAAGTCTTGGTGGCTCTGAATATTGAGCTTTACTTTGGCGGGCGCTACGACCCCTTTATATACCCCCACTTTGTGACGAAGAAGCGGGGGCGCGCGCTTCATGGGGAGGCGCTTCGTAGACGGCACCGGCTACGCGACTGGATTCAACAACAAACATTGATCCAAACGCGAATCCAGGCGCGAAAATGAAACCTCGTTTTCCCTCTCAACATTCGTTTGTGCCCCGTCGCACAGAAACCCCATCAAACGGAATGCTAACAAACTTTGACGGTCCTCTCCCATCGTGTAACTTTGGCGGCGCTTTTCCCACCGTGCGACTTTGACGGTGTTTTTCCTCTCACCAACCTCTGACGACTCCATGCTGCTGTATGCTCGACGCTTTTGTGGCTTTAGTGCCAAGATAGAATTCTGATGCAGCACAAGAGCTTCGGCTGTTTAGGGCTCAACAGAATATGCCAAGTCGTCGCGCCGCACCCTGAGTATCGCATAGGGCACGGCCCTTTTCTGCACTTCAAGCCGACTATCGTCTGCTTTGAGCGGCGCAGTGTCTCGTGTACGACTTTGTGTCTGCATTCCGATCAAGCAGTATTGCAAACCCACTGGTCACGCGCAGGGTGTTTTGTGTAGGGCAGATTACGGCTAGACGATCCTCCTGTTGCAAGGCCTAGCTGGAAAAGAAATTTCCAAAAAAATTTGGCCCGACGGATTTGAAACGCGCCCCTCGTGCCTCTCAAAACATTTCAAGTAAATCTTGGCGCACGCAACGTGCACAAAGGTCAGCCACCGCGGAATTCTTCTACGACAAACCCTCAGGGGTCTCTCGGATTTTTTTCTCCAGGACGATGAATTGAACCCTACGTGGCACGGCGATGGCCATGTCCTAGCGCATTTCTCTCATAGCACTCGACCGTGGTTAGATTTACAGTCGATTTGAAGCACCAAGTATTCTGCATAGAGTCCTAGTTACCGCGCCTTCCACCGTTTCTTTTGCAAAGTTGTGCAAGCCCTTGACGACATCAGTCGTTCCAGTAACGGCATCGCCATTAGGTCACAAGAGCAGCTTCATTGCGCCTCTCTGTCTACACGGCGGAATTTTTAGCCGCATTCCGCTTGTCGTGTAACTTTTAGTGTCAGCATTCCAAATTTTGCCGAAAAAGACTGTTGCGGTCTACCAAAGATCATGGAATTCATCCATCATTTCGCAGCTGCAAACCAGATGGGATAGCTCGTAACGGCATAATACAATGCTTGGTCGGGTATTTTTCGACCCTGTGCAGTGTCAGGAACTCGATGCAGTGGGTAAGTGTCCCTATTCTTACCCTTCTCTCGAATGAGCTACATTGCTTTTGTTCAGGATGATACATTGCTCCCATCTTAATATTTCATTATAATCTATCTGCCGAGATTGTACGACCACGTTACTCTACAAACTCAAGTCATAGAGAGCTAAGCAAAACGAACAATCTTTTTCTCGATACCGGCGGCCCTGAGCTCTGCACCAAAGTCACTCGCGTATTTCTAGCAATTTTAGCAAGGTCTGTTGGGGGTAAATTGTTTTCGCCTTATTCGTTTTAGTCTAGGGGTGGCAGCGAAGGCCTCGGTATACGCGGTATGCCGGAACAAGATGGCGCAGAACTCGCATTTCACGGCGCTGGATGATTTCACTCGGCAGGAGAAATTTCTCCAGCAGCGAGCTCCACTTGAATTATCATCTTCTCAGCTACCATTACACGCTACAGACTCCAGCCTCGGCTGATGTGTTTCCGCTATCACTCCAACCAAGCCAAATTACCGCGATTTCCTACTCCTGCTTCCTAGATGCCGACCGAATCTTTCAATTAACCCAATTTGCGCTAGTTTCAAGCACGATGGAAGGTGCACAGCACCAAAATCGGCAGATTATTCTTAACTACCATCGTGTCCATTCACTCACGCTAACCATGGGGCGCTACGAACGTGCTACACGTCAAGGACGACAACAAAGACGGGAGCAGTACGAAAACGCGACTTTACTTGACTTCTCAACACAATTTGCTGGCTTCAAGTCTTCCACAGTAATAGAAAGCCGTGAATCGGATTTCAAGTTGGTAATTGCTCTGGAATGTAGTAATATGCAGCTAGACGCGCTGGCACTAGCATGATTACGGCGTTGGGGTCTGGGAAAGTTCGCAAAATAGAAGGCGGTGATACAGACTAAAATACTGATACTATAGCAAGTGAAGCGACGCTGTTCTCAAGCTTTGCGACGCACGACGTAGTTTGCGAAGCAAAGCAGTCGCCCTTAGCGCTCTGCTTGTGTCTAAATGTCTCCCATAGCGCACCTGCGCTGCTGAAACAAACGTCGAGCGAAAGCAAACACACCGTCCTCGCGCAGAGACTTCCTATGAGTGGAGCTGTCTTCTTTCTGCTTAAATTGCTGTAGAGAATCACGACAATGCCTCCACCAACAACTACTCATCATCGAACCCATCCTGCTCTACGTTAAAGGTAAGCCAGGCGATTTTAACTTATTTGGCGAAAGCCAACTCCTTACGCTTCGATAACATCGACTGTTACATTTGCTTGATCCAAGTGCTTTTATTTATTATGGGTCACGTTGAAATGCAAGTGCAGTGAGTATTATGCGGTCGCCCTTATGTGGCACAATAGATAAACTTCATCCGCAGGACTCACCGGCGGACATTTCGACACCAACGTATCATCTGATTGATCTGGAGTTGTTCTTTCGGGATTTGGTATCTTATTTTCATCCGTGTCCACGATCATTTCCTCAATCGTTGGATTCACCACTGGCAGGCTAATCATACCATTTGAATCATCTGCTTGACTCGAAGTTTTCTCGCCAGGTTCTGACATATTCTTCTGATCTGTATCCGTAATCACTTCCGCGGTCAGCTCTGGCCCTGACAGATCTTTTGAGACCACATTCGTACTCGAACCTGCTTCCGAATCTAAACTTGGAGCACGATCAGTTTTCGGGCTATTCTGTGCGGAATTACCACTCCATCCCTTAGAACTTTGAATGATGGCTGGGCCTGGTGGGCTGTTCAAGCCATGTGTACCCAGGTCTCCCTGTGGGCCAGTCATCCCGGTCGCACCTCGGTCTCCTCGAGGCCCAGTCAGCCCCATGTCACCTTGATCTCCTTGTTGGCCAATTGCCCCGGTCGCACCTCGGTCTCCCTGTGGGCCAGTCATCCCGGTCGCACCTCAGTCTCCTCGAGGCCCAGTCAGCCCCATGTCACCTTGATCTCCTTGTTGGCCAATTGCCCCGGTCGTACCTCGGTCTCCTCGTGGGCCAGTCAGACCTGGTATGCCAGGCGGCCCCGGCTTTTGCGCCGCTTGACCACCTGCATTCACAACAAGGTCCAAGTTCGTGTTCACAGTAATGCCGCCCTGTCTGTCGCACCGTCCGTCCTGGCACTGCTTCTGGTAAAAGTCGGCCTTGCACTTGTCGTCGGTGCACTTTTTGGCTTCAAAGTGCTTCTTGCATTCTCCTTGGCACTTGTCGTCGACAAATTTCGCCTTTTCGCCTTCGGTCTCGGGGGCCTTCTTGCCGCCCTTCGTCTCGCGGCTCGCCCTGTTCCCGGGCTCGGCTCCATCTTTCTTCTTGTCGTTCGCCCTCACATCAATATTGTTCTCAGAAACGTCTCCAAATCGCACGCTCACGGCAATCGAAATCCCTTCGGGAGTACAGTCGCCCTTGCTCGTTTGAATACTTTCCAAAATTTTGGCCTTGCATCCCTCGTCGCACTTGTTGGCCTTCAACACCTTGTGGCAGTTCTCGTCGCACTTTTGATCGACGTAGGCGGACTTCTTCGCCGGAGTGGTGCAATCCTCAACCTCCTTGAGGGCAGCCTCCCTTTGCTCAGGGGTGGCGTGCGATACACGGGCATGGCGGCGACCTGGATTATGCCTTAGACGGCTTTCATTTTCGATTTCCCGATTCAAATTGAGTCTCGATTGAAAGCCAAGGCGCGTTTGCCTCTGGTCAAGCTTCTTGCGGAAGGCGTCCGCCTGCTCCTTGGTATCGAAGCACTTGAAAGTTTTACCGTTCACCTGTGTGATGACACTGTGATCTCCGGATTTGGAGGCGAGCACTCCTTGGCACATTACCGGGCACAATATGAGTACGACTCGGAGCCTTATTGTCAAGCGAGATGTTTATTTTCTAATATTGGTAAAGAGCGCCATCGTGTCTTTATATGTCCCTTGTTTTTGACGGAGGACACTTCATCATGCGCCACTGGGCTAAGGGTGCGCTCTGTTGACGATTTTGGCTGCATGACAGGATATTACAACAAACAAACAACCAAAGGGGAATCAGGGTGCGAAATTAAAACATCGTGCAGCGTGTAAAAAATGGTACTGTAACTTCTGGTGCCAACCCATTGATTGGAAACTATGACGTGCTATGCTATCAAGTGCCATTAAACTTTGGCGGCTCGACTGAACAGCGTCCCCGAGTATGACTTTGAAACGAGGTGCCGCACGCTGATTTCACAGGTTCGGGTAGACAGGGCCCCACGAAAGGAGTTGCATCCTGATGGTTGCAACATGGCGTGGCCTGTTTCTGCTGTAGTAATCGACCCACGTCTACTCGCAGCGTCTCGTGTACAATTTTGTGTCTGCATTCCGATCAAGTAGTGGCCCAAAGAGAGTGGTGACGCGCGTAGGACCATAAATGCACTAAATCATGGCTAGATGATACAACTGTAAAAAGGCAAAACAAAAAAAGAAATTACCCGAGAATTTGGCAAGACGAAGTTGGAATTGACTGCCGGGCAAAGGCTGCATTTCTTGTTGAGAGTAGTTAGTAATCAGGAATACCATAGTTAATCATTGCTATATCTGTCTTACAAGTTTTTCACCATCTCATCTCATTTCTCCTGTGTTGGTTGGCCTGGACACGACTATCACGTGCCCAGTCCTGCATACCAGATGTCTCTGGGTACACACCACAACATTTCTCACAACCCCCGAATAGACATATTCGTGCTGGGTGGGGTGCACGACGGATATCGATTGCGGTTTCTTACAATAATGAACTCTCGAACGAGGCCCTCGAGTCATTTAAAGTTGCACAGTTGCACCCTTGTAGATCACAATATGGCACGTTCGTAATGCGGCATGTTGAGACCTACGTCTAATAAGTTCATCGTTAGGACTTTTTCGTCGAGAATGTGGCTATCTTAGAAATAAGACGCCTTCGCGGCTCAAGTGTACCCACAAATAAACTGTTGCCACGGTGACGGTCATGTTCTAGTGCATGTCTTTGTGAGCCTTGTGATAAGCTTAGATTTTAGAATTCTCTAAAAACTAACAGAGTCTTTGGCAGACGTTGTAGTGTTCCGCGCGGGGTAGCAAGAAGATGAGTAGGTTCGCACAGGTTTTCAAGCCGCCCCATTATAGCAAAGTATGGGCTCGTCGTCCTTTGGTGCTCTTAACTTTGTGCTACCACACCAATGCCAGCTTCGACAAAGCATTATAGCGAATGCCTCGAGCTTCTGAAAACCGACATCGCTGCTTCTGTGCCAGCTCATGGCGAAGCGAGTCGCTCTGGTTTCAGCTCTGTCAATTTCTCACAAGAGCAGTCCCCCAGCGTCTCCTTGTTGACCTCAAGCTTCGACGAAGTATTTAGCCGCCTTGCGCTTCTCGTGTAACTGTCGGTTGCAACATCCAGAATTGATTTGGTCCGTAAAGACACGGATGTAGCGTATGATGATATTGCGCAGCTAGTCCAGATAGTGGATAGTTTGGAAGGGCCCGCGGTGCCTGTAACGGTGGATTTTGACTCAACATTCATGAAACTGAACCTTTTGCGACAAGCGTTTCCATGCTCCCTCTGCTGGTGCCAGGCTTTCAAACTAACCTTTCCGGAGACGTCCATCTGAAGCTATAGCTGAACTAGAACAACTCGTTGTCACCGCTTTCTTCCGAGCTAAGCTAGTCTGACTTCGCAGGAGATTTTCGTATTTGAAAAGCATATGGTCACACCCTATTAGCGTCCTCAACCACAACGTCACATTCGGGAGCCTTTACGCGAGCTGGATAGCCACGCTCTGGACCTTAGTCTTCTGCTGGCATATTACCGGCGCACAGAACCTATTATCGTCCAAGATCATCGTCACGTAGAACCATCATCACAATGAACCTATCCTTACACTGACGATGTTCATTTCGCAGATCAATCTGAATCTAGTGGAGTAGATTTGTGCAAAAATGAACGAGTTAGAGCGATTAACATTCTGCGAAGTAGTTTTAACGCTCACTGTAATGGGTTGTAACCCGCGTGGTCGACGGACAAGACGCCTACAGCTATGTAAGTATACCTTGACATGCGCTAAGCAATTCAATCGAAAGAAGTGTAGAAAGGGAAGCCTGTGGCAATGTAATGAAAAGAAGGCAAGAGGGTAAGAGATGAACAAAGAATGTTAGCATTACTTGCAGCTCTACCACAGCCACAACCATGGTCATAAACATGAGGACTGACACGGTTAACGAGACTGACTTTCTCCGTGTCTATATCGTATCCTGGGCAAGATTGTCGCCAAGAAACTTTTCCGCGGTGTAGCGGCGGAATTTTGGAGGCGTCGCGTCAATGTGTTCAGGACCTGACCCTGGCACCAAGTCGTAATCTAACATAACGGGCTGGCGTATCAAGACATGAGTGGCATGTGAGATTGCCAGGGCGCGGTCGTGGGGAGATGAATACGTTGCGGTAGCTATACTGTGTCAGATTGTGCATGCAAGGCGATATATCGACGGCAATGCGTGAAAGAAGGCGGTGTTATCTGGGTTTTCGTATTCTACGTGAGTGTCTGCGGCACAAACCATTATGTCCTTGCCCTGGAACAAGGCGAGGGTAGCGTATATTAGGTGAAGAGGGGCAACGAGGGTAGAGCCGTCGTGCTTCTGGTCCAAAAGTGTGCATATATCGACGAGCAAAAGGCCCTAGCTGCGAGTGGTAACGACCGGGGCATACAAGTCGAGGCTCGGCCGGATGCAAGCGCGAAAGGAGAGCGAGCCCGTAGCGAAGAGCAGAAACACGACGGCAATTATCCGTTCAATGTCGGTGGTGGAGGCGACAATGTAGCGCGCGCTACCGAAGGGCATGCAAGCAAGATGCGTGATATGTCTACTATGACGTTGTACTCAGGCTCGCGGTTGCTGTTTAGCAACACGGCGGATATATTTCAGCGTACTGAGCGCCAAGCTGGGGGCGGTAGCGGCGGTTTGCGGTAAGGCTGGTGGCGTAGAGTATGTGGAGCTTGAGGCGCAACAGCTTCCACATTTTCGAGTCGAGGAAGACAAAGTGCTGGAACCGAGACCCCAAAAAGCTGTGGCTAACGTTACTGTCGCCGGGTAAGCGGGGGATGCGGAAATTATCGAGGGTCCCCCGCAGGTAGACGTAAGACGGATTGGGCAGGGCCAGAAGCAGCAAGCCCGACTGCCATGGCTGCACAAAGATATTGCAAATTTCGTCGCGAAGGGTGTCGTTGCAGCGGAAAAAGTCTGCGTCCACTGGCGCATTTGCAGGAAATGGGCAAGCGGCTTGATGCTCTTACCAAATTTCGAGGGTTCAAATCTTCCGTTTAAATCATCGAGTATGCGCGTCTTCGATCCAACGCCTCGCTGCAAATGCAGTAGAGTAACATCATTGCAAGAAGGTGCTTGTCGTCGGTGAATATCACGTCTCATGTGACTTGGGAATGCGCCGGTCTACGCACTGACGCAAAGCTGCGCATCCGAAATTTTCTTGCTAAACTGGAATTCGACCGTTTTGGTAGACTGGTTGAGTAAGTTTCATTCGCGTATTGGATACAAAGATAGTGTTATATTTGGCAAGCGGGCCCTTGGCTCTGGATGGTTAAAGGAGCGAGATATTGTATCCCAGAGGGAATGCCCTGCATACGAAAATGGCTGCAAACTTTTGTTTCTGCTGCCAGATCACACTTGTGGTCGTTTTTAGCGCCACGTACCTGAGCCCCCAGGATGCCTATCTTGGACTGCTTAGTGAGATATTTCTGTCCCCACCGGAACAAATGCAACCCATGCGACTGCCCCTGTTTGAGAGGAGAAGATGGCCGTGTCGCTGGAGACGTTCCTCCCACCACCGACCAACCCGGTGACAGAGTTTGCCCTCCTGATCCCATCCACATCTGTTGTTGCCCTCACTTCCGTCACTCCCGTTTCAGGTATTTCGAAAAGTTTGAGATGTGCAAGGAGAATGTGTTGGTCTTTCTGCCGCGGCATCAGCGGGCTAAACTATGTTGCTTTGCAGACACCGTGAGAAGAGTTCATGGGGACGAGTGGTATTGTAGAGGCCGCGTTGTTTGCAAGGGCAATATACGCGTGTCCTTGAACTGCAGAGACTCGGACCTCGTTCTGGGTCAGGCCATAATAGATGCGCTTGAGGCGATCTTGTGCATCTGCGGGACCCCAGGGTGCAACACGGAGCGACGCATTCTGGGCGGCAGAGTCGCTATCAACGACTGCGGAGTGTATGTTGCGATCACCAACGTCCAGAGATGTTGGGAGCCGCTTCGCTACTTGTATGTGTAAAGCGGATTGAAGGGCAGATCGAGGTCAAGCAATCGGAGTATGTGTTTAATTCTTGTAAGCTGAATATCCCTTGTAGTGCTTGAGCAGAACCCTATTTTCTTCCACACCATGATTCAGTATCAAAAACAATCGCGACCGTCCGTACTAAGCCACAAATTCGAGATTGGATGTGTTGTTGCTTATTGAAGCCGCACCTCGATGAGATGTGCAGTCAAAGTCGCACGGCAGAGACTATACAGAAGTTCCTGCTATTTGCGACAGTCATATTACCAAGGCAGGCACTTTGGTTCATTTATTGTCAAGATGGGTGCTGCCACAAAGTTCCATGAGCGCATCGCATCGATCCCTATTGAGGCGAATGTCTTGCCAAGGGAGATTCTCGGTAACATACGCCCCGCAAATATGTCCTCTTCTCTTGCTATTCACGTGTAATCGCCAGAGCAAAGATGCGCCTCTGCCTAACCCAAAGGAGACTTGCTTTTCTTGAAATTGAAAGGTAGGGAGTAGAAGAAGGAGCCTGATAATCTGTGGCCTAACGGCAAGTTGGCCGCTTTACTCGTTTCAGGGCGGGAAGCACTGTTGACTCACTTGTTGAGCGCTGCGCGCGCAGAGCTCACACGATAGGGAGGAAGCTGCCCACCACCATCATGGGAATGCCGAAAACGTCCCGGTTCAAGTACCAGCTGCACCCCGCACGGACCTTGATGCCGGCCTTGGGCGTGAGCAACGTGCACGTGGTGATGGTCAGGCCGATACAGTCTCCGAAAGCCATGCGGGAGAAGGTTTCAAAGTACTGGACCACCAGGTCGTCGTCCAAGAGATCCACAATGAACTTGCGGTTTTTGCCGACCAAGTCGCGCTTGAGCCAGCCGGTGAGCAAGCAGAACTCGTCGCCCACGTACGCGATTTCGCCGGTGCGGCGCCACACCACGGTGGGCGTGCCGCTCGCGCGGATAAAGGTGTCGAAAGTGAGCAACGTCCGCTGGAAGCACTGTTCCATGAAAATGAGGTCGCCCTCCTTGAGAGACTTGGTGCATGCGATGAAGGACGGGCGGCACTCGGCCATCAGGCGGGCCATACGCACGAGCATGGGCTTGGAGAAGCGCTGGCGCAAGTTAGCAATGAGCGAGTGGTACCCCTTGGTGTAAAAGTAGGGCTGCTGGACCTTGCGGTAGATCTCGTCCGGTTCCGAGAACAAGTCGGAGGTATCGCGGTCTACGCCGAGCAATGCCTGGTCCGCGCGGTGGCGCAAGCATGCGATAGAGAAGGACACTGCGGAGCGGTCGTTCTGCTGGGCCATGAGAGCCGCGTCAGCTTGGTGGAGCGCCAAGATCGCTTGCACCACGTCCGGGAAGAGCAGCATCTGTCCGGGCCTCGTCGGGCCGAGCGCGTACTGGTTGATGCTCGGATCGCAGCAGAGGTCTGCGAGCGGGGCCGTCAGCGATTCCTGGAGCAGCTGGGGCGATACGGGGACGGAGGCGGATGTGTTGAGAGGAGACGTGTTGAGAGGAGACGTATTGTGAGTGTTGTGAGCGGACGTGTTGTGAGTGTTGTGGGCGGACGTGTTGTGAGCGGACGTATTGTGAGTGTTGTGAGCGGACGTGTTGTGAGTGTTGTGAGCGGACGTGTTGTGAGCGGACGTGTTGTGAGTGTTGTGGGCGGCCGTGTTGTGAGTGTTGTGGGCGGACGTGTTGTGAGCAGGGGTGTTGAGAGCAGGGGCGTTGTGAGCGGACGTGTTGTGAGTGTTGTGAGCGGCATGAGAGGCCGGTTGGGCAGGCGCGAGCGGGTACTGGCGCGGCGAGATGTCGGGCAGCACCACGCGCGAGCTCGGGGTGTGCGCCTGCAGCACGACAGCCGAGTTTGCGCCCGAGCTTGTGCCGAGAAGGCCCGAAAGGGTGCTGTACTCCTGACCGGCAGAAGTCAGCGAGAAGCCGTAGCGGGCGTCGACACGCGGTGATGCTTGCGGCAACGGGGCGCTGGGCGGGAAAAGAGTGGCCACGGAAGAGGAGATCGGCTGCGGTTTAGGGGCGGCGATGCGAGGCGGCAGATGTTGATCAGTAGCGGCAAAGTACTGCAAAAAGGCCGGGACGGGATCGGGGTCGTGGGGTAGGTCCGAGGGGGGGTCGGATAGCAGGTCGTGGAAGGCCGCAAGGTCGACGCTGTTGGAGCGTATATCGAACGCGTTTGGGTTTGCCATGGCGCCAAAGTCAAAGTCGATGGGGGGCAAGGCCAGGACGGGGGTGGGCGTGGGAGCGAGCACGGGCCCCGGGCGTGGCGGCGAGAGGGAGGTGCTGTCGGTGGAGGTGGTGGCGGACAAGTTCACGTCCAAGTACTTTTTGCGTTTCCTGGGGGCGTCTTGGCACGACAGGTCCATGCCACGCAGGGCGCAGCGGCCGCAGGGACGCTTCCCGTCGCACGTTAGATGGGAGCGGTGGCAGTGATTGCATGCGCGGTTGACACGCCTGGGAGCGTGGGGAGCCGGCGCTGCGACATCTGTGCCCATCTTTTGTTATAGGTGTGCTCGCAGCGTTGCAAAGTAATAGCCCGGCTACACGAGATTGGAGTCAGGCTCCAGCGTCGCGATGGCACCAGCGATGACTCGGGCCTCGGACTAGGGCAGATGGGCTGCACGTGATAGTATTCCTGTATATTAGTGTTCACGTGACAGTCGTCCCTAACAGGCGTTTTTTTCCTTCTCGAGACGGTTAGATGATGTGATCTCACCACAGCGTGCAATGGCTGAGTTCATCAATTCCTTCACGCGTCTTCTGCTCGACAGCGCGGCGTCCAGTCTAGACGCGCACGCGTTCCCGCCGCTCTCGGACGAGCAGAAAGCCTTGCTGAGCCAGCACCTCACTCTCTCCTCCAGACTAGACGACCGTGCCAGCGCCCGGGCCTTGAACGACGCCTTGCGCCCGCACACGTTTGCGGCCGGCGCTGTGCCGAGTGCGGCCGACGTCGCATCTTTCCCCGCGGTCCTCGGCTTTGCAAAGTCCCTCGAGCCGGCTGACATCCCGCAGTTCCGCCACATTGTCCGCTACGTTGACCTTGTTCAGCACACCTTGGTGGACGCCGCTGATCGCGCATTGGTCGTGGACCACGACCTTGAAATGCCCCGCGAAATCAAGGAAAAAAAGAAGCCGGCACAGGACACGGGCGGGGGCAAGGAGAAAAAGGCGGGGATCAGCGTGCAGGCCGAGACCGCCCCCAAAAGTGAAGACAAGAAGGAGCTCACCGACGAGGAGAAAAAGCTAAAGGCCGACGCGCAGAAGGCAAAGAAGGCGGCCCGAGCAAAGCTCAAGGCCGAGCAGAACGCCGCACAGCCAAAGGCCGCGCCCGCCGAGATCACACCGTCAATGGTCGACATCCGCGTCGGCTTTATCCAAAAGTGCGTCAAGCATCCGGACGCCGACTCGTTGTACATGCTGACCATCGACATGGGCGACGCGGACGGGCCGCGCACCGTGTGCTCCGGCTTGGTCAAGCACGTGCCCATCGCGGACATGCAGGAACGGCACGTTGTGTGCATCGCCAACTTGAAGCCGGTGTCGATGCGCGGCGTCAAGTCGTGCGCGATGGTCTTGTGCGCGTCCAACGACACGGGCGTGGAGTTTGTGAACCCGCCCGCAGGATCGCAGCCGGGCGACAAGCTCCATTTCGAGGGCTACGACGGCGAGCCGGAAAAGCAGCTCAACCCGAAAAAGAAGGTGTGGGAAACGTTGCAGCCCCACTTTTCCACGACCGAGTCGTTCGAGGTCACGTACACCGCCGAGGGCAAGCCCGCGGCGCGCTTGGTCAACGCCCGGGGCGAGCTCTGCCGGAACTCGTCGTTTGTAGGCGCCAAGGTCAACTGAGGGTATCGTCCGGGCGGGTGTGCTACGAAAACTGTAGAGCGGGGGCGTGTAGGATCTGGAGAACCGACATGTGCCACGACTACCTCGGAGTCGGCTAGTGTCAATGACCCGTATAGCAGTCGGCGTGTTTCTACGTGGGCGGGTTGAAAAGCGCCGTGTGCCTCTAGGCAATGTAATGTGGCAAGATAGTGATGTGTAAGTGTAATATCGTACTATTCAGATACCGCGATGATCTGGAAGAAGTGACTAGCCAGTATACTTCGACTAGCACTCATACTTCGACTAACACTCATAACCCAGATTATGAAACACAACCCAGATTATCACTCAACCCAGATTATCACTCAACCCAGATTAACAACCACACCTCCGATAAATACCATACCTCCGATAAATACCATAATTCGGATAAACAATCCTAATCCGGATCAAATGGTACGGTATAGGGAACCACCCCCACTATAAACTGATAATCTGGGACTCCCGCGCTAATAGCGTATACCCCTGCTACAATCAGCGCAGGGTGCAGCCTTTCGCAGCCCTGGAGAAAAAAGACCCTACGCCTCCACCGCCAGCGATGACATGTTGGTGAAGAACGAGGTCAAGCTCAAGGACAAGAATGTCGCGGTCACCTTCGTGCCGCAAGACTCAGAGGACTTGTGGTACATCTACAACTTGCTCAGCAAGGGCGACACCGTCCTGCTCCACACCTCCCGCAACGTCAAGAAGGGCCCCCTGGCTGCCGCCCAAAAGGGGAAAAGCAAAATGGAAAAGGTCAATCTCAGACTCAAGTTGCTCCTAGAGGATATCGACTACGTCGCCCTGGCCTTGGGCATGCGTCTCAGCGGCAAGTCGGTCGAGCAGAACGACTACGTGCCCCTCAACAGCTACCACACCGCCGAGGTCGAGCTCAACCGCGACTTGACCGTCCTCAAGGAAAACTGGGACCTGTACGACAAGTCGCTTCTCGCGGACTTGTGTCTGGTCGAAAAGAAAGCAGATATCGGCGCCGTGGTCTTGGAAGAGGGCGTGGCCCATGTCTGCTACATCACAGACACTATGACCGTCCTAAAGACAAAAGTTGAAAAGTCCATCCCCCGCAAAAATAGCAAATACGGCACCAAGGAGCTCGACAAGGCCATGGCTAGTTTCCTCAACATGGTGATGGAGGCCATGGTCCGTCATTTCGACTTTGACAGGCTCCGGGTAGTGTTGCTTGCCTCCCCAGGCTTTACCGCCCGCTCCTTGTACGATAAACTTTTGCGTGACAGCACCAGCATGCTGACGTCTGCCGCTTCAACCAACAAGGTCTATACCGCGATCGTAAAGAACAAGTCCAAGTTCGTGGTGGCCCATTCCTCTACGGGCTACCTACAGGGCCTCGAGGAAGCACTCGCAGACCCCGCCACGCGCCGCAAACTAGCCGACACCCGCTTCTCGGCAGAGTCGTTGGCCCTCGAGCAGTTCCACCAGGCGTTGAACGCCGACGACGACCGTGCGTGCTACGGCCTCGAGGAAGTGCAAAAGGCGTTGCTGCTCGATGCCGTTCGCAACCTCATGGTCACAGACACCCTTTTCCGCAGCGACGACATTGAGACCCGCAAGACCTATATCGAGGTGGTCGACTTTGCAAAGCTGTTGGGCGTGCCCACATTTATATTCTCCAGTTTGCACGAACTGGGCGTCCAGTTGGGACAGTTGACGGGGATTGCGTGTTTGCTAAAGTATCCCGTCCCGGAAATATTCGACTCGGACCAAGACGAGGATTAGTATGTGCGTGTAACGAGTGCTGGCAACTTTGGATTCTAGTATGTGTAGTGTTCCCGCAGACTTTGTTACGTGTCTAATTCGCACGAGCCGTCCGCAAGCTGTTCAGTTGGTCAAGATTTTACACTTTAGTTGGAACTCTTGTATTGGGGCTGGCACGATTGTGTAGGTCCAAGACCGGGAGATACCGTCAAACTACACTTTACTAATTTGAAACGCTGTACCGACATCACCCGTAACTTGACCAGTGGAGTTGCATTCTATGAGAGGCGGCGGTGGTAACCTGCTTCCATGTTAACGGCCGTTATGTAGGATCCCCTTTCACATTTATCATTTGAATATTTACAATACGTATAATGTCTGACACTTTTGTCATGAATGATTCAATGAGCGTGACTGTTTGATCCCAAGGGCGTCCAAGTACCATACCCGCCCTCCGCGCGCAAAGATCAAAAGATCCTGCGCGATGCCTAGCGAAAGGCCAAAGGCCGCGCCCCGCCGCACAAGATTCATTGTCTGGATACGGGTAAAGCCCAGCATAATTCCGTATATCCCTGGCACTGTGGCCGCAGCCACAGTGGTACTGCCAAAGTCTACGGTGCCATTGCGCACATGCGTGTCTATGAGAGCTTCCAACGCAAACACAGACCCGACCGCCGCAGAATACTTTAGCCCCTGGCGGAACGCAGAGCGGGTGCCGTCGAGGACCATGACGTAGTTCTTCCTCTTGTGGTAAAAGTACCACTGGCCCACGGTCCGGGGAAGACGGTGTCCATTTTCCACCAAGTAGCGAAGCGACGATTCCTTCGTGCCGTCATAGAAGCCTGCAAGCATCCCAACTGTGCCGGCCGTGCTGGCTAGGGCCTCTATGCGTTTTCTGGGGTACATGTGGAACCGCTGGTTATCAAGCTCAGACATTGGGCGAGGATATTGACCAGTGTGTTGGTGCACGAGGAGGAATGAGTAGGGATGTCTTGAAGAATCAACAGGATTTAGGCGATGAGCGTAGGGAGTAGTTGCAGGAAGAGTCAATGAGCACAGAGAGATGCACCGCGATTAGATTTGAAGATAGGGAGAAGCACCGCGATTAGATTTGAAGTTAGGGAGAAGTACCAGCAGTATTTGAAGATAGGGAGAAAGACTAAGGAAACCTTTGATCGCGATGAAATTACGTCTGGTGAAGAGATGAGGGAACTCGAAAAACTATGGCTGCGAATTAGCGATGCTGCGTTTTGATCACTATGTTTATCTCATAATACGCATGTACCGCTACCTCAGGCCGAGTAATACTCCAAGTTTAATATCATGTTATGTAACGTGTCTCTCCGATTTTCATTCTGGAGAAACGGTTGGGATGCCAGCCTAACATGCTCTTGCCCAAGACCCGCCAAGAAACTCGAAAGCACGATACATGCATGATGTATGCTGCATCCAATGATAAATAATCCTTGCTGTCTATAAAAACTTTGTCGAAATTCACAGATTCGAATGATAAAAACAAGGCAGTTACATCTCCATGACTATTGCTGACAGTGACCATCCTCTACTGGTCCAAAATGGTCTTGACAAACTCCTTATAGTCGACATTCCCATCGCTAGTGACGTTGACGCCCTTTAACAACTCGTCGACCTCCAGGTCAGAGAGCTTTTCACCTATAGACGTGAGAATGTAACGCAACTCGCCTACACCGATAAAGCCCGAGTCGTCCTTGTCGAACACCTTGAAGCCTTTTATGTAGTCTTCCGGCAAGCCGAGCGGCCTGAAGCCGTCCGGGCGGTTGATAATGTTGTTGTAGGTGTCAAAGTCAAAGTCAGGAGTGGAGATAGAGCTTTGCAAGTCCGAGATCTCCGCGAGAGTGGGGTTCTGGCCGATTGCTCTGAGCAAATCACCAAGGTGCGCAACAGGGATTCTGCCGGTGCCCTTCTTGTCGAAGAGAGCGAAGGCGTCTCTGTATGTTTTGGTGTTCTGAGACTAGAAGGGTGTTAGTCGTGGCTATAGTTAGCTGATTCAGAATACATGCCATCTGTGATAGAACGTGTTTCTTTGTTTACAAATTCCCCTGGGTTTTGAAGTTCCTGTGGTGGCCTGCATATACATCAGCGCCGGATCGCTGGGTTAATGATGGGCCGATCTACACTACGTCTTCGTGACTGTCGCTGATATTTGTCACAGTCCATGTGATTCTCGCCTACTCGAAACATTGTTTTTCAATACGTAGTTAACACACAATCTCACTATATGCGCAAAGGCATCAAGTTTAAGTCTCACCCCATAATACGATATATTAATGTCAAATATTTGGCGATTTCGAACGTGATGGCGTTATACAGAAAGATCGTATTACAGTATTCCCGTATTTCATCGGTGCTAGGTATTCCACGCCCGTCGTGAAAGCTTTCCTGTCGAGCTCCTACAACGCAGCAGGCATTAGCACTTGGTTCTAGACATTGGTGCATGCCTGTTTAAAGAATGCTAGCAAAAAGTGAGAAGTAGTTATCAAATTGCAAAAAGTCCATCTAATAGACTAAAACATGGAGTCCTTTTCAAGAAATTAGAGGACTCGAACTTTTCTCACATTTGCGCCGCGTTTACTGCCCCAAACCTTTTAACTTCAGCTATTGCACCTCTCGAAAACATAATGCACACATTGAAAGTACCGTAGACACAATAACAGGCTCTACATCTCCAAGAACTGAGGAGTAAAGATGGTAATGTTCTGAACATCCGGAACGCAATACAATGTTTATCTGGTGTTGTTAGTCTGAACTTGGGAAGGGAAGGATACGCTGTTGAGGGAAAATATACTTTTTGCAGTGGGTAGAACGGAAAAATGCCCGTAAAGTGTTAGAAACAAGCCATTGGTTATCCAAGTGATGTGTAATGCGAACCTTTGAGATTTGCGATTGGTTGTAATGTTGCGGCACGGATGTTATTCTCCCAACTTGTGCCGCTTGGAGAAATCTGATCCATGCACCGAGCAAAACTCGTATGACTCCTTTGCTACATGCGCAAAATCTAAGCCTTTGATCTCTTGTGATTCAGAAATACCACTGTATTCACTGCCCGTACTTGAATCTGGCGGAAATTTTGTATCGTGTTATTTGCAACACTGTGACCCGATCACGCTGCCTCTTTCGTTTATCTCGAAAGCAAGACTTCAATCATAAATAGGTGTTGAATATATTAACGGCATGTGTGATTGCGAAAACACATTTACTACGACAGAGGTATAAGTGATCCAAACTTTCAGAGTATACTTATTTTTAACGAATATTCAGGACCCCAAAGAGTCGTGAATTAAACAAAGCGTTGAAAAAGGCACATGCAATTTATCGCCGACCATCAAATTCCAGAAATACATGGAAGTGTTGACCATATCAAAGTTGCAAATTGATTGACGTGCCGAATTTTAAAGGGTAGGAGATTTTTATGCTGAAATTGAATCTTATTAATTTTATGCGTGATCATTATTGGGTGCTTTCTATTTACAAGATGTGAGGAACAAATACAATTTAATAGTCCCCGATTGGAACAAAAGTGTTGTAGTCCAGGCAGGATGTGCCACTGCAGGTTGAAGTGTGGACTTGAGAGATGGAGACGTGGAATGTGCTAGTAGTGCAGGAGCTCTTGTCATCACACGAGTAGGCGATGATCTCGGTGTTTGTGACGGTCAAAGTGGGGGCTGGGGTGGCGGTGACGAGGGTGGTGGGAACCAGGGAAGTGACTGGCACCAGGGAAGTTTTGCAGGTGCAGGGAGCAGGAGGTGCTACGGACGAAGAAGAAGTGGATGGAGAAGGTGCGGACGAGGAAGAGGCGGCCGGGCGGTTGCAGCCACATGGGGGCTTGATTCCAGATCCGTGAACGGGCTGTTTGTGGTGGTCATCGTCGTCGCTCTCATGGCCAGATCCGTGACTGGGTTGCTTGTGGTGGTCATCATTGTCGCTCTCATGGCCAGATCCGCGACCGGATTGCTTATGGTGGTCGTCGTTGTCGCTCTCATGACCACTTCTGTGGCCCAGAGGCTTGCGGTGGGTCTCGGAGTCACTCTGGTGACCCGACTGCCTGCCTTTGCCAAGGTCGCAACCCGAGCCCCAGTTCCAGCCCCAGCCGGAGCCTAATCCCTTCCCGGAGCTGGACCCCAAGCCACAGCCTGGGCTAGAGTGGGAAGAAGATCCGGAACCGGACCCCCATCCCCAGCCCAATCCGAGACCCAAGCACTTGCTCAGACCACGGGCCTTGGCGCCGGCGTTCTCGTGGCTGCCAATTGGGAAAGCAGCGTCCTTGAAGAAACGCTTATGCATGGCAATTTCCTTGACGGAGGGGTCCGATCTCTTGATGTTTGTGCTGTTGTTGGGAGTTGCGTCCAGCACACGGTTCCAACCCTGAGGAAGAAAATCGTCAGCAAGAGCAACCTGAGCGATAGCGAGAAGAACGAACGGAGAAGTCAACATTGTATGAGTATGAATGAATGTGATCGATGATGACAGAATTCTGGAAACGAGCTGGAATCCATGATCCTTTATACTTTGCAAGTTTTGCAGTCATCTCTATACATCATCGTGGTGCGTTTCTTTTTTCACGTTCCTTATCCAGGGCCGATTGCCGTTTGCGCAAGCGAATCAATATTTTCTAGACTAGCTCTAATTAGGCGTGAAAATCGCAAAAAATATATCTACGTCAATGCGCAATCGCAATCGCCCTCCCTAAAATCAATTCATCGAGCATTTGAGTAAGAGAGGAAGTAATCTTCTGTAATTAATTTTCAAAGGTACTGTGCACCAATACCGTTAATAATATACTAGGTGCAAATTCTCTGGATTGACGTTTGTATCACTACATGTCAGGTTGTAATACTCAGAGGTAGGGTCTAATGTCAAGTACGACCGGCAGGAATTGCTACAACCATCAATAGTATGAAAAAAACCCTGCTCTCTCGTATCCGGTCTTAATACGACCATCATTTGATCTTCATTGAAATATTTTCAGAAATCAAGCAAAGTCAAAACGCGTTAAACTACATGTGGTCCGGGGTAGAGAAAAGTGAGGTATTCGTGAATGAAAGATTTTTTGGCACCATCAAGCAAATTCAAGACCGAAGCCTGATGTCGAGCTTATAAAAGGGAGGTACTTCGGACTGATCAGAACTTAAACGCCCGTAATAAGCGAGGAAGACTATAGTGTATGAGAATCAATTTTAATTGATAGAATGCTGAATGATTATTAGATGCTGTCTATTTACAAGATGAGAGAGATTAGTATAACTTAGTAGTCTCCAATGGGAACGAACGTGTTGTAGTCCAGGCAGGATGTGCCGCTGCAGGTCGAAGTGGGCACTTGCGAGATCGACACGTGGAATGTGCTAGTGGTGCACGAGCTCTGCTCGTTGCAAGAGTAACCGATGATTTCCGTGGTCGTGACAGTCAAGGTCGGGGCAGGGGTGGCGGTTACGAGAGTGGTGGGCACCAGCGTGGTCACTGACTCCTTGGCATTGGTGCAGGTGCACGGACCAGGAGCAGGTGCAGATGAGCTTGAGGGGGTGGAAGGCGCAGGGGGCGCTGATGAGGAAGAGGGCGAAGGAGCCGGAGCCGGGCGACCGTTGCAACCGCACGGAGGCTGGTGGCCGCATCCGATTCCAAAGCCGAAGGGCTGGCGATGGCTCTCAGAGTCACTCTCGTGTCCTGATGGTCTGCCTTTGCCGAGGCCGCAACCGGAACCCCAGTTCCAGCCCCAGCCAGAACCCAATCCCTTACCGGCGCCACCACAGGTGCAGCCTGGTCCAAGACCGCAGCTGCATCCAGGGCGAGCTGCAGGCTTGGCACCACAGTTGCAGCCAGATCCAAGGCCACAGCTGCATCCGGGACGGCTACCAGAGCTGGACCCAGATCCCAAGCCCCAGCCGAGCCCGAGACCCAAGCACTTGCTCAGACCACGGGCCTTGGCGCCGGTGTTCTCGTGGCTGCCAATTGGGAAAGAAGCATCCTTGAAGAAACGCTTCTGCATGGCAATTTCCTTGACGGAGGGGTCCGATCTCTTGATGTTTGTGCTGTTGTTGGGAGTTGCGTCCAGCACACGGTTCCAACCCTGAGGAAGGAAGTCGTCAGCAAGAGCAACCTGAGCGATAGCGAGAAGAACGAACGGAGAAGTCAACATTGTATGAGTATGAATGAATGTGATCGATGATGACAGAATTCTGGAAACGAGCTGGAATCCATGATCCTTTATACTTTGCAAGTTTTGCAGTCATCTCTATACATCATCGTGGTGCGTCTCTTTTTTCACGTTCCTTATCCAGGGCCGATTGCCGTTTGCGCAAGCGAATCAATATTTTCTAGACTAGCTGCCTAATTAGGCGTAAAAATCGCAAAAAATATATCTACGTCAAGGCTTCACAATTGGGCTATTGCGATAGGGGCAAGTGCCCCAGCACAGTGATAATTTGCCATAAGATGAGCAAGTAATGCTCTGAGCTACGTGTCGTATTTTTGTGCAGGGAGACTCATTGGTGTTTTTTGATACTCTGAATCAAAGTGTTTGTCGACATGACTGAAGTGCCACCTATCCAGAAAGCTGTGCTTGTGGGAATAGTCTAGGATATTTGAGCAATATGGCCACGCCAACTTGAGCCTTGCCTATCCTCAGTAAGGATTGTGCGCAGCGTAGAAATCAATTGCTATTTAGTGGGTCTCATAATTATTCGGCTATTTCAAAATAGCATGCGCCTAACCATAAGTATTATCAGTCGTATAGATTGATCTAGCGACTCGTGGGTGAAGCAGGACCGGCGGCCACAAGGCATACAAGACGACGCGCCAATTGGCGAAGCCTCAACCAATTGGCGTACGCAGGTTGCAGAGAGGAACGATCGAGGCAAGGTTAATTCTAGTGTTCACAGAACAAGACACTACTTCGTTTGACCATTTCTGCTGCTTGTAACTGTTTCGCTGCAATAGGCGCACTGACAACGTGTGTGTCTTCAAGGCATGATCAACACCTATATGCAGTACGCGTTTATCGCGCTTTTTTCTCGTGTTTTTTTATAGTCAGGTCTCGCAGACAAGACGCGTCTCACACCACACCAATGTCGAAACGGGGAGTCGAAAGCACCCCTGAGCGCACTTCGAAACGCTCCAGAAACAATAGCCAGGTCAACAGGACTGAGTTCAGACCTGGTTACATTAGATCCGTCAAAGTTGTTAACTTCACCACATATTCTTATGCTCACTTCCATCTCTCTCCCGCACTCAATATGATCATAGGTCCCAATGGCTCCGGCAAACTGACGCTTGTATCAGCGATATGTCTTGGCCTAGGCGGGAAGATTGATCTTCTTAAGAAGAAATCTCTAAAGTCTATGATCAAATCTGGTCAAACCCAAGCGCTGATCGAGATCGTACTTCAGAACGTGGACGGTAAGCCACCTTTACTCATTAAACGGTGGTTCTCAGAGAGGGAGTCGTCTTTTTCTGTCAACAACCGTAACGTGCCCGAGAAGAACGTCAAGGATATTTGCAAGAAATTCAACATCCAAATGGATAATCTATGCCATTTTCTTCCACAGGAACGCGTCGCCGAATTCGCTGGTCTTTCTCCGGAAAAATTACTTTTGGAAACTGAGCGTACCTTGGGAGATGGGCGCCTCCTCCAATTGCATGAGGACCTCATGGAGAAGGATGCCGAACGCGTGAAGCTTATGGCACAGATACAAGAAGTTGCAGACCGGCTCGAACAGCTCGGCCAGGAGCGTAACACACTCCAGATAGAAGCGCAAAAGTACAAAGAGTACCAGGACATCGCTCTTCAGCTAGACCAACACATCAAGCTAATACCCTACGCACAATTACAAGACCTTAGAGATAGAATGCGCGAACTTAAAAGCGTTCGCGATGCTAGGAAAGCTGAATTCCAGAAATTTCAAGCAGACTGCCGCCCTGTGAATCAACAGCTCGAGAGTGCTACAGCCGAGTGTGAAAAAGTCACGCAAAAACTTTCCGCGCTAGAAGCTCGCTTTGCTGAACAAAAGTCGCTTTACGAAAACGCGGAGTCAGATCTCAACACTATTCTCGACGACATGAATATGCTCAAAATCAGCTTGGCTAATACTGCAAACAAGTCTGTGGAAAAGAAGAAGGAATTGGAAAGATTCACTCAAGAATTTCAGCAAGTAGTAGCGACGCGTGATGCACTTCCTGTTCCTGACCAAGAGAAAATGGCAAATCTTCGAAGAGAGCAAGACGCCAAAGTCGAGGAAGCGGCGGATGCGCGGGTGTCTGCTGACGAGTGTGACACGAAAATGTCTCGAGCACGGCGCGTCATGCATAAAGTTCGAGAAGAGATCGCCGAAATGGAAGAGCGGCTTGCAAGTAAGGATAAGCTAATGATGCTCGAAAACAGCCCTGCTAAAGCTGTGCAGCAGGCACATACTGTGCACAAGCTTTTGCGGGAACAGCCCCAGTTTGCGGGACGCTACTACGAATGCCCCGTCATTACATGTAGCGTTCCCAACACTGCGTATGCCAAGTACTTGGAGAAAGCTATTGATTATAACACGCTTCATTCTCTCGTATTCACAGATGATAGGGATCGCTGTGAAGTTGAGAAGGTGTGTCAGGCTTCCGAGAGCAATGCTCCGTTGCGAGTAAGCAACAGTCCCGGACGGCCAAATCACAATGTGAGTCCTGAGCAGGTCAAGGCAATGGGGTTTGATGGGTACTTATCTGACTTTATCGAAGGCCCAGCACCTGTGCTCGGAATGTTGTATGATAGAGCTTCACTTGATAAGATACCGATAAGCAGGAGGCCCTTCTCCGAGGCACAGATCGACCGCATGACGAAAGCCCAACCCAACGGCCAGATTTTGTTTCGCAAGTTCATCGCGGGAGATTTGGTCTTTAACGTGAGAAGTTCCCAATACGGCAAAAAACTGATCATCTTGACGACGGACAAAGTCGGTCAAGCAAAATTGTTTTCACAAAGCGGCATGACTCCCGAGTTGAAGCAGCAGTGCCAGGAGAAATTAAACCAATTGAATGTCAGCGCGCAATCGTCGAAGGAAGAATATGTCTCTATACAAAAAGAATACGCCCAGACGCAAGATCGATGCAAGCAAATTGAGCGGGCGATCGCGGAAATCAAAGCACAACGAGAACATCTCGTGTCACAAAAGAAAACGCTTGCCCAGCTCGATGCTCAGGTAAAGGCTAAGGAGGCGCACGTCGAAAGATTGAAGGTGGAATCTAATAAGGACTATACCCAAAAAATGAAGCAAATCGAGGACAAGATCGACAGCAAGGCAATTCTCTCTTGCGAAGCGCTGAAGACTATGGCTACCCACGCAGCGACCCTTGCATCGTCCGCCATTAAAATCAACTTGATGGGGTTTAAAAAGCTTCAAGCCCAAAACCGTACTGTGTGTGCCCGCAAACTCATCGAATCTCTCGAAGAGCGGAAGACGCAGTTGCAGCAAGCCTACCAGGAAGCGAAGGAGAAATACGACAATTTGAAAAGAGGTGACGCGTCTGCGAAAATACAAGAGCAGAGCCGCAATTACACCGACGAGGAGAAAGCGCAATTGTCGGTGTTGGTCCTGCTGTACATGCAAAATAAGACCTTTTCAGAGGCAACCATTCGAGAAAAGATTCTGTTGCTCGAAGACCAAAAGGCTGTAATGTCCACTGCCGACCAGAGCTCCATTCTGAACTTGAAGCACAAGCTCGAGGAGATCTCGCGCGCGGAGGAGGACTTGCCCCGAATGCAGATCCACAAGCAGGAATTGGATTTGCGCATTGAGAATATTCGCAGCAACTGGGAGCCAGAGCTCACTGAGCTTGTCAGAAAGATACTGATTGCCTTCAATAAACGGTTTTCTAAGGTAGCGAGTGACGGTCAAGTGGATTTGTGCAAAAGTGAGAGATTCTCCGACTGGAAGCTTCAAATCATGGTCAAGTTTCGGGAAGAGCTGGAACTCAAAGTGTTGGACCACCAGTCACAGCTGGGCGGCGAGCGCGCCGTTTCAACAATTTTTTTTATCATGTCTCTTCAGGGATTGACAGACGCCCCATTCCGAGTGGTGGACGAGATCAACCAAGGAATGGATCCAAAAAATGAGAAGCAAACACACCGATACTTGGTGCATACGGCATGCAATAACAACCGGTCGCAATACTTTTTGGTGACACCGAAATTGCTTACAGGCTTATACTACCATCCGCAGATGATGGTACATTGCATCTACACGGGTCCCTTAATCAATCCTGTCGACCGGGAGGATTCCAAACCCGACTTTATGGACTTTACAAGGCGGTACTTGGAGGCGTAGTTTATATATCAAATCGGAAGCGGATAAACGAAGATGGAGAGAGAAATATAAAGGGATAGTTTCCAAGAACCGAGGGTGTAGCAACGGGCAGATTTGAGATTGAGGGTACAAAGACCAGAATGAGCTGCTCAAATGCAGACAACTCGTAAATCTGACAGACGTTGGAAAATCGGATTGAATTGTGATTCACCGACCATCTCTCAATGTTCGTTCTCCGAGGCGTCAAACGAGATTTGAGGGATTGATGTTGTCACAAACAAGATAAAGGAAAACATGTAGATGAGTTTTCCACGCGCACCACTCAAGATGAATCCTTCAAATGCTGGATTGCAGACGCTAGTCTGCTACGGTACTCTGTTTCGCCCAACAAGTCAATTAATAGCGGCAATGTGAGACCCGACGCGCCACCCGCGAGCGCGTATCGAACACTGTGAAACACATTCTTCTTTGACACGTCCGGAATCCCCATTGCCGCGTCAAGAAAATTTGGGCATTTTGATTCGTAGATTGTCAGGAGAATCCGTAATGCGTTAGGAGGGGGAGAGGCTGGTGCGAGACAGTAGTCGACGGGGGAGTAGGTATAAGAATGGAGGAAGACGAGTTCGTCTAGTTTGTTCAAGCTGGGGCCTATCGTTTTGACTAACCTGCCAAAGTATTGTTTGTCGCATTTACCAGGGGCTAATCTGGTAAAGGTTGGCCAGTACAGGTCGACCAACTGTTCTAGGCGAGCAGGATTTTCCACGACCTGGCTCAAATGGTGTTTGTTGAAATAAAAGAGCTTTGATTCATTAACTTTTGCGTTGCCCTTTGTCAACAAGTCTAGGGAGAACTCGTTGGCAATCTGTGTGAGCGACATGCACTCGTTGACCTTTGTTTTCGGCGTTTCCCGTCGCGGCGACCATCCAAATAGTGCGACGAAATTGACGACGGCTTCAGGGAGAATGCCCATATCGCGATAGGAGAGGATGCCAGCATCGTTGTTACGCTTTGACAACTTTTTATCGTCAGCTGAAGTCAATAGCGGGATATGCACATAATGAGGGGGCTCCCAACCGAAAGCGCGGTACATGGAGATGTGGCGTGGAGTGGAAGCAAGCCACTCCTCGCCCCGGATCACATGGGTGATGCGCATCAAATGGTCGTCAATGACGTTTGCGAAATGATAGGTGGGCATGCCGTCGGACTTTAAGATAACAATGTCGTCGTATCGGCGATCGCTAGGGTTATACTGGGGCTGCAAATTGATCTTTCCGTGTAGCAAGTCATGAAAAGGCGGATACACGTCGGGTGACTTGAAGCGGATAACATAGTCCTTTGTAGACAGCGGAGCCAGCTTACTCTCAGAGTGACACTTGCGATCATAGGTGACGTTTGTGGGGGGCACAAGCTTCATAGCAGACTCCTTCAAGGCCGCGAGTCGGTCTTTGGAGCAGAAGCATTTATAGGCCACGCCTTGTGCCACGAGCTGATCGGCATAGTGGCGGTAAATGTCTTTGCGATCCGATTGGCGATAGGGGCCGTATGAGCCGCCTTGGATAGGGCCCTCGTCGACCTCTACACCACACCAGCCGAGCGTCTGGTAAATGAGCAGCTCCGCGTCCGGCACTAGGCGGGACAGGTCCGTATCTTCTAGGCGGAGGACAAAAGCGCCATTGGTACTTTTCGCGAGCAAATAGTTGTACAAAGCAGTGCGTAGGGAGCCCCAGTGCAAGTAGCCGGTAGGCGAAGGGGCGAACCTGGTTCTGGCGGGGGTCTGGGGGTGAACCGAGGCGCGATGCGATGATTGGGGTGCACGCGACAGCAGCAGAAGACGCGATGATCTAGGATTATACGGTAGCAGAGCCGCCCGCAGGAGACATCTTGCCTGAGATTTGAAGGAAAAGCGTGCGGAATGTGTGACAGGTGTGAAAGCCATGTTCACGCCGGATGCAGCAGATTCCGCAGCCGGAAAAAAAAAGGCTCATCCATCGCCGGGGCCGAGAGATTACGACTTTCCTTCTTTATTCAACAAAACCTACTCATTCACACACAGCATGGACCAGCCAAGTACGGGGAAGCCTATGCGCGGAGGAATTATGGCCCCTCATCCCGCAATGCTGGCCCAGGATATCTCGCGCATGCAAATGTACAAGGCTATAAAGAGCAACTTTTGCATCCACAAGTCGTTCGACATCCAGTCCGACATGGAGTTTATGCCCTCGTTCTCCTCTGAAGTTGCGCTGCCGCCGAACCACGGCCAGAAGCTGCAGCTGTTTGTGCCTCCCACCGGCTACTTTTCCAATTTCGCCTCTGTGAAATCGAGAAATGCGTACCCCGGATCTCCAAAAACGCCATCCTCAATGCACATGAACCCGTACCTCAAGAAGCGGGTATCTAGTGCGCCTTACTATCCTGCAGGGATGGCGCGTTCTGTCAGCGGAGGCATTGTGTCGAACGATCCCACACCGGGCGGAAAGACCGTGCCTATAATCGATGGGGGGTGGTAATCGAGATGAAACTAGTATTGACCACAGTCTCAACATCTTGTGATGGTACAATTTAAGGAGATCAAGACATTACAGGGAAATAAAGACATTACAGGGAAATAAAGACATTACAAGGAAATCAAGACATTACAAGGAAATCAAGACATTACAGGGAGATCAAGACATTACAAGGAAATCAAGACATTACAAGGAAATCAAGACATTGCAAGGAAATCGAGATATTACAAGGAAATCAAGACATCACAAGGCAAACATATTGCGACAGTACACGCCAAAGACACGATAGCGCTCCAGCTTGAATATGCGGCACTTTTCCATTTCGATAGATTCTGACGGAATCTATAATTAATCCTAATTACATGCATTACACTCTGTTTATTCAATCAAGTTGCAACTGTATAATTACAATAAATAATAGCTAGCCTCTGCTTAGTGTCGACGCTATGTGACAACCTGGAACGTAGACTAGCAGATGTCACGTTCACTAGCAGATGCGGAGCGTTTGTCACCGAAACAAGGAAGGATTAGCGTTTCCCCCCCTAAAATAACGGTTACTGTTCCCGATAAGATTGCGGTAAAGAGTTGCTTGCTATTGAACGAGAGAATGCAAGGACCGAGAGCCAACAGTGCTAGCAGCGACAGTTTTGCAATCCTTGATGCACACTCAAAATAATTCAAGGGCGAGGCGAAACTTGGAGTAATCAGACGATAAGCGATTCCGTAGTGATGACAGGATAAGGTAATCAGGATCGCTGGAAGCCGCACTTGAATATTCCAGGTTGGCAAACAGGATGAAGACGGCAAATTCCGGCAGCGATAAATGACCCGAAGGGTGTATGAAAAGGCGAATTATCAGCCAATTCTAAAAAAAGCGCACAGGCCAGATTGAAAGGTTGATGGATAAATATTTCCAGCATTCAGCACAGAAAGTGAATAAGGAGTCTGCTTGAGCCGAATTTTGGCTGCGAAAAAGCAAGTTCCGATCGCACCAAGGTACACAGGGCACGGGTGCAGACTACCAAGGCCACAAAAGAACTCAGGGAATGAGCAAGTGAGGGGTTTAGCGGGAACTGTCGGCTTGTAGAGATCAGGCATAGCCATTTGCCGCCTGTAAGGGAGCAACCCGCAAGTGCCCACCTGATTGAGAACGATAAAGTGCTCACCAGCCGGGCTCACCCTTTCGCCGTAGTATAGTCTCTATATGAAAAACTACTAGACGTTGTGGAACCTCACCCTTGGCATTAATAATCGGAATATTCGTGGTGTATCATCCGCTGTCTCGAATATTCGTGGCATGTCATTCGCCATCTAGAATATTCTGCGGTCACGCGATGACATAAGCAGACCCCCACCTTTTAAAACCCCCTCAGTTTTTCTACACGGTGCCCTACGCAGAAAGATAACGATGAAGTCAGACTCGGGTAAGGATGGCGATTCGCAAATCGACAAGTTAGTGCAGGATGTGTCGCAATTGAAGGACAACCTCAGGTCCATCTCCAACTCCTTGGTGAACATCACCGACGATGCCATCAAGTCACGGTACCGCGCCACGCGCGACCATGCCCTCTCGTGGCTCGGCGCCAACCGGTCTGCTCCGCACGCGGAGATGGACCTGATGCTGCCATTATTTTCGAACCGGCTGCCCATTGACTGGTTGCTTGGCCCGCTTGACACTTCTCCCGCCTCGCTCTACAACCCGTTGGGCATATTGGACGATCTAGCGGGGATCTCGTCGGCGCTCGGACCCAATCTCTTTGGGTCCAATACACATGGCCGCACGCCCTTTGGCCATTTTGCCATGAACACCCCGCTGCCGTACCAGTACAAGGATTGCGTGGACAAGAACGGCCTTGCGGTGTGGGAGTCGAGCGGCTACTGGAGGTGCTTGTTCCCCAACAGCCAGGTACCTGCCGACTTGATGGAGTACAAGAATGCGCATCTCCACGGGAAGATCATGACGCGCGAGGATTTTGAGGAAGCGGCCCACACCGGATCGGAAAAACTGGGCGCCATCGATTTGGGACCCAAGGGCTTGTTCTTCCGCCACTTTGAAGATTTGCTCGCGCACCGAAATAGGCAGTACATGCAGAGCCAAGTGCAGCCCGAAGCGATCTACGACCCCAAGGACCCTGCGAAACAGGTGGTGGGCACGTCCATCGAGTCGCGGTACGTGAGCAACCCCGAAACGCACCGCAACGAGATGGAGGAGACCAAGACGCAGCGGTTCAGCGACGGAACGAGCGTGACGGAGACGATCCGCAAGTACAAGCCCTATGGCTCCAGTGACTGGGTAGAGATCTCCGACATGAGCGGTGAGGGAGACAAGTCGTCCGGCTGGTTCTGGAAGAACGACAAGTAGAAATCAGTCGTCTCTGAGTAGGTAGTGTCTGTATATAGCAATGGTAATGCTGGTGATGTCATGCAGCTATGTGGGTGGTGATTCCCTGCCTGCTGAGGGTATGGCTCGGGGAGGTAATCACGTGACAACATTCCCTGATACGATCGGCGATAAACCCCGGCAGCACACTGGAGATACACCCCGTGAATGAATCCCCTCAACAAAATCATATTCTTGTCGGCGTTCCTAGCGCTGGGCTTTCTCCTCATCTTGTTGTCGTGCGCGCTATATAATAACTACCACCCCCTATGGGTCATTCTCGTCTTTTTACTCGCCCCGCTCCCCAACATACTAGAACGGCTGGTGGAGGGCGCCCGCGACGACTTTTTGAGCTTTGGCGCGGGCAACAAGAGCGGCAGCAGCCCCTTCTCCGAATTCTGCAAAACGACGACCGGCTTCTTGCTCGTCAGCGGGGTGGCCCTCCCGATAATGTTCTACCACAACGCCATCATCAAACTCGGGGCTATGATTATGAGTATTGCGGGCGGTGTGATCGTCTACAGCGATATCGTCGCCTTCATCTGGTTCTTTAGTGAAAGCGAGGAAGAGAATGATGACTTTAACTTTTAGGTTAGCGTTGCCCGCACCGGCAAAGTCCGGCCGGGCTCATTTTAACCGCTCTGCTTGATATTTTCCCCCGCCGGTCCAGGCTGTATGCTTCGTGCTACTATCAGGCTCCAAATCTGGCGTAATCGCTGTTCGTCTCACACGTGGTCGCGAAGATCTATATCGTGCCCTACGGCTGATCGAAAACCCCCCTAGAGATGCTCCTTCCCAGAGATCCTTCTTCCAAGTGAATGCCGAAAAATCCCCGGGCCAAGCAAACTGCCAAAGATCCATACCGCCACGCCCAAGTGGGAGTCCCAGGTCACAGGCAAGTTTGAGTCTCGGATCACAGGCGACTTGGAGAGTTGAATATCCAGAAATCTGCGAAATGCCCTCCTGCGCAGGAGTTACGCCTCCCTCTGCTTGGGTACCGAATATACTTATTTTTCCTCCGAATACCTGCTAGTAATGTTTCGCGTCTATTTAATCACGTTGTATCGTAGATGAAGCTTTCTGTCACACTGTTACGGAGTGTCACATGGTTTAGTTTTCCCAAAATGACGAATCATGCAGGAAGCGACCCGCTTATCCTAGTTCAACACTGTGATAAGCAATACCAAAATCACCAGCAAGATAACGATTGTCACCATGCTTCCGTTTTCGCGACACATTTTGCGAAACAGCGATAACCGTCTAGTAGCTCTATTCAACCGCAGAGAAGAGTAGTCGATTCCGGCCTCGAGGTCAGTGAGAATGGCCATGTGATCGTCGACTTCGCCCCCAATGAGCGTGCCCATTTGGTGTTGCCGCAGGATGGATCCGTGTAGCGTCTCTAGGTCCGAATCCTGCTCCAAGAGCATTTGCTGGTGCCGGGCAAACATTTGCTGGCTCGACTCCATGTCCATGGACTCGGTATCGGCACTGCTACCTGGTGGGCTGTCATGGTACGGTGCATGCAGAGCGTCTGGATCATCGTGGTAGTGTGACAGTGCATTTAATGGTTGATCGTGATAATTTGACAGAGTATTCCTCGACACTTTTTCGCGATACGCGGTATACTCTGTATCCCGCAGATCCTCATCTACGCGATCCGTAAACCTTACTGATTTCTGAGGCTTGAGTGCCCTTTCTGGAGGTTCAGGCTCGTACGTGTACTGCCGTATATCGATATGCAGATCATTCTCAAGTCGTTGTAGAGTATTGCGATATAGGGTCGCCGCAGCGGTGTATTTGTCCTGCAAATCTTTAGCATCCAGCTGGCGAGATACCACTAAAACATCCTGATGAATAGCTCTGAGAAGCAGCAACGTGCGCTTGACTAGCGAGACGAGCTCAGCAGATTGAGCCAGCGAAGGCTCGAGATGTAGCGTGTGGGTCAAGTCAAGACGCTCTTCGATGCTGGTCTCGAGGTCCTCTATATGCAGCTGAACATTCCGTAGCTTTGCCGCTGTTTCCTCAGACAGTGACATGCTACAGCGATAGAGTCGTTCGAGAAGAGGTCGCAGACCTGGCCGAACTCCGCACAACTTGTTAAACCAATACCAACTTCTCCCTGAAGTTATCCTATTTATCCGTACTGTACTATTGAAAGGATGGAGCGAAGACTTTTCGCCCCGCTCGCCCCTTGTTACTCATCACGTGTCCGTTAAAGCTGCACGTGCTTTCGCCCTCTGCCCTTTAGGGCTCACCCTAGCCTAAAAGTTCAACACTCCCTGAATAGGCTCCCTTATAGCAGTCTGTTTGACTCGTGTATTGGAGCTCAATTCTTACCTTTGAGGCGTATCGTTATTTCAAGAACATCATTTTCTTTGTCATCGAAACAAATTTTCCCGCCGATAGTGGTTTCGTAAACATGTCCG
>JAKTSS010000099.1:0-34813 GCA_030580355.1 Debaryomycetaceae sp. yHKB357 | reverse complement strand
TCAAGCGCCAAGGGCTGCATCACCTCTCGTGCCCTTCATCTCTCACCATGGTCAGGATGTTATTGCCCAACGTTCATTTAAAGAGCTAGCAGCGTCACTGTACGTCACGTGCGTCACCTCATTAATTCGTCGCCTAGAAATTATTCTCATAGGGACGACAAGGTATTCCGAACAACTACAAATATTCCCACCGCATCGGTGTGATTGCCCCTCTTCATTCATAATCCTGGCTCGTGATCATATTCAGCTTATCATATACTGAAAAGACGTTACTCGTAGTTTTTTATGATATCGGATTATAGAAGCATGGTCTATATAGTATACACTTAGCGACCACGGGAAGTGGTCTTGGTGTGCTGACCACGCACCTTAAGACCCCAGTAGTGTCTGATACCACGGTGTGCTCTGATCTTCTTGAGGCGCTCCAAGTCGTCTCTCAACTTGGACTCCATATTGTTGGCCAACACGTGGTAGTCCTTGCCGTCAACGTGGTCCTTTTGTCTGTTCAAGAACCAGGCGGGCACCTTATAGTTGGTCGGGTTCTGCATGATGGTGACAATGCGCTCCAACTCTTCCTGGGTCAAGTCACCGGCGCGCTTGTTCAAGTCGACATCGGCCTTCTTGCACACAAGGTTAGAGTAACGACGGCCCACACCGCGGATCTTGGTGAGAGCGTACATGATCTTGATGCGGCCATCAATGTTGGTGTTCAACAAACGCAAGATGTGCTGGAACGAGCCAGCCTCCTGGATCACTAAGGGCATCTTGTTCGTGGAGGTCTAGGTTGAGTACGCTGGGCCACTTTTTCAATGACTTTTTCGCTGCTTCGGAAATTCAATTTATTATGTAATAGGCTTGCAGCCCTGTTCGTAGTCACATGACCAGATCACTCTACTCTATAGCCTTAACGGGGCCATCACATTGCGTGGAAGCTTCGGCGTCCGCAGTGATTGTCGGCACGGCTTCCACCAGGTACCTAGCAATCATCCATTGTAATGCAGGCAAATCGATGTACACCCGGTTTGCGCGTAGTATATCCCGCACTTCAACGTCCTCCTTGGCGATTGCCCTGGGCTTTTTGTTACCATAATGCTTCACAGCCTGCACTAGGTTGTGCCTCGTATCGTGCGTGATAAATAGTAGATTGAGCTTGTGCAAGTTGTGCGTCATGATAAACTGCTCCACCGACAATTTGTGGGGAACGCCGAAATCGAGAGACGTGCGGTCAAGCGGGTTACACGTTATCATGCCCTCTCCCCCAATAACAAACAAGCGGCCGTTGCGGTATTGCTCCGCTAACGCATGCTGAAACCCCTTGCTATAGATCTTTTGCGGTAATTCTGTGGACCAGTCATGCGGCGCGGTGATTACGTGGGCCTTGATTCCATTGTACCGGTGAGGAGAGTTGGCATCACCCACACGCGCCTTGCCTGTGCCCTTCTGCTTGTATAGTTTGCGGTTACTGAAAGGCTTGTCGCTCTTGGTGAGGCACTTTCCAGTCTCGATGCGCGCATTGTCGGCCTCATAGACGGCAGCGCTCCAGAGAAAGTCCTTGCGGGGAGCACTGCAAAAGAAGCTGGCGGGAAGTGGTACGAATGTGTGTGGTTCTAGCGACGGGAACGACCGTAAGGATGCAAGAGTGTACTGTGGAGGTTCTGCTATCCTGAACGCGGGTTTGCACTCCGTGGCAAGCCTGCGTAGCGATAGGCGTAGCATGTTCGCTGTATACGATGAATACCTGATGATGGATCAAGAGCCCGAACCTGAAGCATCAAAACGTGACATGAAAAATTCGCTGATTCGCTTCACTGAATTTTGGGTGCAAAAAAGGATTGCAATGGAGTTGGACTCTACTGGGGTAAATTGAGAGGTATCTAACGTATTTGAAGGGGAAATACACAGAGTGCTAAGGATATCACCAGGTGATTGTCAGACTGAGTTAGGCTAACATTTACAGACTGCTCAGCGGTCCAAGACCAAGACATGCCATTAACCCGACTAGATCAATGCTCTACCGACTGGGTTATCTTTGGGTCTCTGCAAAAGCTTTGGGCGTACTTGGTAGATCATGAACCAGGGTATCAGCATGATCAATCTCGAGGAGTAGAGAGAAAAGTAGCCGTGCTATTTTAAAAACTAATCAACAAGCAGAAGTTTTCGATTCCCGTCAGCTCAAAGCAACGGGTCTTGGGGCCGTGTCTCTTCGTCCAACTCGTCGTCGCTGCCGATAATAAAGTCGTCGTCGATCGCATGAGATGCGAGACTGTCCAACTCAAAGCTTTGACGCAAGTCCGGCGAGAACGAGCGAGGAGGCGTATAGTTGCCGCGCCTCTCAGTGCCGCGGAACTTTTGCAACGCCTTGGACAAGAAGCTGGTGTTCTGATGCATGAGCTGCTCCTCCAGCTGGAAGCGCCGGAGGTTTTCGGCCCATTGCACATTCTTTTTGCGTTGGCCGTTTGATGCACTGGTGTTCCCGGTAGACGACTTGATGATGGACGATGGCCGCGCACGGTACGCCGAGTAGAGAACGTGGAGCCCCCAGAGCAATACAAGAATGACAGCAAACTGGATGATGCGGGTAACGCTGCTGGTAGTGCTGGGATTTGTACTCGAACCGGGCCCCGTGCCTGCGCCGCGCCGCTCGAGCGGATGCGTCACATACTTTACGGCGCCGTTGCTAGTATCAGCATCAAAGTGATGGGTCATTAAGTCCAACAATGCACGCAGCACGTCGGGCTTGTCAAAGGGGACCATGTGCGACGCGTTGTAGACGGAAACAAACGTCAAGTTGCGTTCGCTCTTGATGTAGCCCGCGCTCTGGTTGCCATGGACCCACGGGATTTGCGGTGCGTTCTTGGAGAAGCCCGTGTGACCACCCCATTTTAGCTTCTTGATCATGTTTAGCGCCCCGACCGTGTTGCATATGAGGTCGCGGTCGCCGTGGAAGAGCATGATGGGCACAGATTCCAAGATTCGCAGGAAAAGGTGGATCGAGATCATGGAGTCGCGGGCCTTCAAGTCCCTGCCCACTTCGTGGCTGCACTCTGTCCACTGCTTATTGGTGGTGACGTGAAGGTCTGTCAACACCTGGGTCTCACGCAAGAACTTGTAGACGTTTGCCAAGTCAGGGGGCCACGTCATGCCGCATGCGGGCGATTCGTCTCGGAGTCTATAGTCGTAGATATTGATGCACTGGTCGTGCTTGGGCCCATTGAGATTTGTGGTGGCTCGCGTGATCATGTTCAAGATCGCCTCGCATGCAGTCGAGTCGCTCTCGAAATCGTGCCAGCTCGGCACCTTATCGGCCTCGACCGCCGCATCGATCTTGCTGACGATTTTCTGGCACTCTTCCTGCTGCTGGAGGATCTTGGGCATGGCGGCATTGTCTTTGGAAATCAAGCCCGCCTCTACGGCAAACTGCAAGTACAGCATGCTCTGCTCGTTTGGCGAAATCCAGCCGTTACCAATTAGCAACCCCTTTAGATTGTACGTTGAATTGCTTTTTGCATTGTGGTCCAAGATAGAGGCGGCAATGTAGGGGATGTACTGGCCTGCATAACTTTCCCCGGCAAGATAAATGTCATTGGCAATGTCTTCCGGGAAGAGTTCAAAATACTTTTCCAAAAAACGCATGAAGTCGCGGGCCACTTGGTTGAGCTCGTGGTCGATTTTGTCAGTCGTGCTAAAGCCCGTTCCACCGGGCTGGTCTACGTAGACCATATCGGAGAGGCGATGCCAGGAGCCCTCGTTGTAGGTCACCTCTTTGTCGCTATTGATGCGGAAGGGGCCCAGCTCCATCAAGGCGCCGTCCATGGAGGAGCACCCTGGCCCACCATTGAACCAGAACGTGGTACGCTTATGGTTGCGATCAACCTTGTGGGTATCTTGGTGCTTCCAAAAGTAATAGCGAGTATTGTTCTGAGGATACAACTCCACCTGGCCCGAGTACATGCGAGGAATATCCTTTTCATCAATGTTTGAATGGAGACCCGGTAGATCTGACACTAGTAGATTCAGCTTCGGATCACTACGAGGATCGATTTTCCCCAAGGCTAGCACGAAAGAGGTGAGACTGAGGCAAAGAAGAAGGAAACAGCCGTGCGCCATGACGGTTGGTAAAAGGTTCTAAAATAACAGAGAAAGAAGCGAAATTAGTAGCGCGCGAGAAGTATCTCGAAAAGGTGTGAGTGTAGCACTGGGAGTGCGGAGTAGTAAAACACGCCTCTTCCGCCAGCTGTACAGAGAAGTATCTGCTGTTCTCTAAGGCTCCAGTATTAGAAGTTGATCAGATACGCCGGCTGGAGTTTTTTCCGATAGGCACGGGTTGCGGGGGGCTTTTTTTAGCTGCGAAAAATGGTCGCCGGCATCACATGACTCTACCTCTACTGCAAGACTCGTCAGTCTCTCCCGAAGCAGTGATTTACTGTATTGCTGATCAAGACTATGAGGTGCGTTGACGATCAATAACCTCAAATACCCTTCATATTTTCATCCCTTAATTCAACGGCTCCACGTTCCATATATTGTCTGCATACTCGTCAATGCATCGGTCGCTACTAAAGAATCCCATGTTGGCAACACTCATCACTGACCTTTTCACCCACTGCTGCATATGGCTTTGGTCCCCTTCGTCACCACCAGAATTCCCGTAGCATCTTTCGAGTTGCTTGTGCGCCTGGAGAAACATTTCAAAGTCATCGGTTACCAAGTAGTGGTCGCCATGCCGGATACTGTCTAGCAATGGCTTGAACTCTGCAACGTCTCCAAACATCCCCGACTCTATAGACTCAAACACCGCTTGAAGCAGACTCGGCAATGTGACCCCCTGGAACGTATGCGCGTGCCGCAACTCGTCCACCGACTCGGCAAGGTTGCCAAACAAGAAAATGTTGTCCTTGCCAATCTCGCGAGTGATTTCAACGTTGGCTCCGTCGACAGTGCCGATAATAAGGCCTCCGTTCATTGCGAACTTCATGTTGGAAGTCCCCAGTGCCTCCGTGCCCGCCGTGGAAATGTGGTTCGACAAGTCCGACGCCGGCACGATTATTTCGGCTTTGGACACATTATAGTCAGGGATAAAGACAACCTTGAGCAAGTTGCCGATGTCAGCGTCATTGTTCACGACGGTTCCCACGGCGTTGATCAAGTGGATAATCGTCTTGGCCATAAAGTATCCGGGAGCCGCCTTGCCCCCGAAAATCGACGCCTTTGGGACGTAATGCTGGGCTCGGATCGTGTCAATTGTCTTGCCCTCGCGTAGCAATTGCTTAATGTCCAAGTACCGACTGATTATTGCAAAAACGTTGAGTTGCTGCCGCTTATACTCGTGTATTCGCTTCACCTGAATGTCAAACATGGCGTTCGGGTCCAATGTCACGCCGGTCGTGTTCTTTACCAACGTGGCGAGCCGCTGCTTGTTGTACCGCTTGATACCGTGCCACTCTTTCAAAAAGTCGGCGTCGTCTACAAACTGCTCGAGCTTTTTCAAGTGACCCAAATTAGTCAAGTACGAGTAATTTGGATCCTTCAACTTTTGGCTGATGAGCTTGGCCAATTTCGGGTTCGCTTGCCGCAACCAACGTCTCGGGGTGATACCGTTGGTAACGTTGGTAAACTTTTCAGGTCCAAACACCCGCACAAAGTCGCTAAAGATCGTCGTGGTAATGAGCTCAGAGTGCAACTCTGCGACCCCGTTCACGCAATGCGAGCCGATAATAGCCAAATGGGCCATACGCACGAGCCGGTCGCCGCCTTCCTCAATGATGGACACTTTGGACAAGATATCACGCTCCTGTGGGAATTTGCGCTCCACCTTCTTGAGGAAGAAAAAGTTGATGTCGTAAATGATTTGCATGTGGCGCGGCAACAATACCTGCATCAAGTTTACCGGCCACTTCTCGAGCGCCTCGACCATAACGGTATGGTTGGTATAGGCAAAGACATTGGTGACGATTTTCCAGGCCTCATCCCACTCTAGTCCTTCCAAGTCTACAAGGATGCGCTGCAACTCGACAATGGCCAAGGTGGGATGCGTATCGTTGAGTTGTATCGCTATCTTTTCTGGGAACAAGTGCCACTGGTTGGAGTGCGTCTTTTTGAAGCGACGCACAATGTCATACAAGCTAGCCGCGACCCAAAAGTATTGCTGTTTTAAGCGCAATTCCTTGCCCTTGAAGAAATTGTCGTTAGGATACAAGACCGAAGTGATGGATTCCGCTCTCTGCGACGCCGCTACTGACAGCTGGTAATCACCCGCATTGAACTTTGCAAAGTCGAATTCCTGGGTCGGCTTGGCGGTCCAGAGCCGCAAGTTGTTGGTGTTGGTAGTGTTGAAACCGGGGACCGGGTAATCCGCCGCTACTGCCAAAACTCGTTCCGCGCCTACCCACACCTTCTTGTTGCGGCCCATGTTCTCGTCATAGTCTTGGTAAACGTGACCCCCAAAATCGACAGGGATCTGGATTTCGGTGCGATGTATCTCCCAAGGGTTGCCGTACTTTAGCCAGTGGTCGGGCACCTCCACCTGGTACCCGTCAACAATCTTCTGCTTGAATATTCCGTACTGGTAGTTCAAGCCATACCCCCAGCCCAGGTAGTTTTTCGACGAAAGCGAGTCGATGAAGCAGGCAGCGAGCCGGCCCAATCCGCCATTCCCGAGCGCGGCATCGGGCTCCTGGTCTAGCACGTCCTCAAGAGCAAAGCCAAAACTATTGAGCGCTTCCGCGGTATTTTTTTCGCCGCCAAGGTTGATCAAAGCATTGTCCATGGCTCGACCCATCAAAAACTCTAGTGAGAGGTAGTAAACCCGCTTGCCGTCCATGGTAGTCTGCCGTTGCTGTGTGTTCGCCCAGTCGACCAACAAGGAGTCACGCACAGTCTCTGCTGCTGCCACATACGCGGCCAACGCATCGCAATTGTACATGCTTCGAGCTAGAGACAATTCCACGTGCTGAACAAAGCTCTGCTCAAAGGCATCGCGGTCTTGAAGAATTGACGCTGCGTCTTTTCCGGTTTGCGCCGAGTAGCCACGGTTCAAGGAATCCCAATTTTTCAAGAAGGAGTATTTTGCCCATATAACTTTGGCGGTCTCTGGAAGAGACTTGTCAAAGAGGATAATTTGGTTCGGGGTGAGACCGGTATTAGTGCGCTTAAGTTTTGGTTCGGGAAGCACGTTGGGGAGGCACAATTCATCCATGGCAAAATGTAGGATGTAATGGAGAAATCGTTGAGGGGCCACACAATCACCTCTTTAAATACATTTCCCTCAAGAGCGATAACGCTCGTCTGTGGAGACTAATTGAGTGGCCAGGACCCACATCGCCGATGTGCAGGCTAAATCGGCCATGTGCAAGTGTAATTTACCAATTGGATCACCATGTGTTCAAAAGACGGAGTGCTCTGCCCGGTAACTTTGAAATTATCGGGGTTACCACTGTGAGGCTGTGAAAGTGACTTATTTTTCATCGTGTGGCTCGATAGGTTGCCGCCAATTCACATGATAATAAGTTCAATCGCCTCCTACTCGAAAGTCTAGAACTCTAGGCTTGTCATGTGACACCTTGTGTGTGCATCGTCGCTCCCCTCGTATTCACTACATCGTCATGTGAAAGTAGAAAGAATCGTCATGTGAGGGTAGAAAGCACCTAGAAGTGGTGTACCTCACGAATCGAGGGCAAGGCGTATTGTGCACATTAACTTCAATAAATTGCGCCGCATGATCTATCACAGTCCATTGCATACCCTGTGATCTCGTATTCTGTTTACCCGTCGAGTGGCCTTGAGCGGAAGTGGCTTCTTAGTTTCCATTACTTGAATGAGACTTTAGACGACGTTGCTGGTGTTGAGCCTACCGCCGCAAAATCCCCGCGTCTGGAATGTGGTGTTCGATTCGCGCAAGGTATAACATTTTTCGATGAGTCCTACCTCTTCCTGCATCCCACTAAATATGTGGCGGCCAGAGCATTGACGTCCCTTCTTGCTTGATCATGGGCTACAAGCTGTTTCAGGTGTATACTGACCTGCCGATCAGGTCGATGTGTCCCATTCCGGAAACTAGAGTTGTGCTTACCGGGAGCGGGCGATCGCTGCGGGTCACCCTCAACTATCTAAATGGCGACAGTGCTCTGCAAATAGAGCTACCGGTGCGTGGTGAAAGCGGCATTTCATCTATAGACGTGTCGAAGCTGCGGAAAACCACCAGCGCGTCGTGTATGGATGCGATAATATTGCATGACGTGTCAAAGCAAGTTATGGCGCGGCGGTTTCAGACTCTCACTATGACCAAGATTATGGACGCCAAGTTTCTCGCGGAAGATCTTTTGGTATCGTGTGGGCATAGCAAAGGCCTCAGCTTCTTTGATCTCAGATCTCCGCGTTCTGGTCCAATCAGCACGGTCAGTATGGGCGATGATCATTTAAACACTTTAACATTTGACCCCGTGTTGCCAGAGTTGGTGACCGCTGGGAGCGTGAATGGCTTCACATACACACTTGATGTGCGCAACCAGACTATAATCAATGACATGGTGACATCGAGCAGCGTTTCATGTGTGGTGCAGGCGCCCAAGATGAAGTGCGTTGTGCGGACGCGTAACAACACCACGGTGATTTTCGACCAGGACAATTCGCGGATATTAGACATTGTGCGTGCAGGGAATGAGGACTCCAACACCAAAATACTATACAACATTGCATACGGGTATAGCAACGACCGAATATTTAATGGAACTGATCGGGGTCTGGTACAGATTTGGAAGTGGGACGACGAGACATGCCGGGCTAACCTCGAGACAACGCTTGAAATTGGTATTACAGAAGGCGGGTACAAAGACTTTAGCTTGTCGCACACACATTACCTCGAACACGTCAATACAGTGGTAGCATCCAGTGGTTCTGGCTGGATCCACGCGTGGAACGACGTGTTTTGATCACGTGTTTTGAGTGAAACCAGCAACCGCAAAAAAAAGCGGGAAAGAAAAATCAGCGTACGCGTCGCGCCCTCACACACACAAAATGAGCGAACAATCTTTGGACGGGGAGCATGTGATCACTGAGGACACCACGCAAATCCCGTCCCCCAAAATAACGACCGATGAGTCTTCTGATGCTGAGGGGGATGGCCACACCACGCAGCAGTCAATTGCAGATCAAACGCTGACAGACACTGAACACGACGTATTCAAGCCCACTACTGTAGTGCTTGCCAAAGTAAAGGGATATCCAGCATGGCCTGCGATGGTGCTTGACGAATCGATTCTACCGGGCAACATTATCCGCTCCAAACCGAAAAGTCGTGCGACAAGTACGAGCAATGGTAGCAGTAGAAGGGGCAATGGACCTGCGCGCATTCTTCCCGTCCGATTCTTTGCTGACGACACTTATATTTGGATCAACAGCAACGATATCAGCGTTCTTGACGCCGAGGGAATCGAAAAGTACTTTATCGTATCGAGCAGCAAGAGACGGAAAGACGCCACTTTGGAGAATGCGTACCACTTGGCACGGGATCCGCCCGAGATGCTGCTCTTTGTGAAATGGGGGTCTCGAGCTGCCCCGCCAGAAAAGGATATTTTGGATACAGAGGTGATATACGATGAAGACGAGGATGAGGAGGAAGCTGGAACCAGTGATGCTGTGGAGGACAAACGCAATCCCAAACGACAAAAGACTGTATCAAAAGCTCAGTTGGCCCGAGACCGCAAAGCAGCGGCCAATGCCGCCCAAGAAGCCGAGAAACGTCTCTTGGCGCAGTACGATTCGGATTGGGGACTCGACGACTTTAAGCAGCACGACAAGCAATCAGGAAACTACATTTTCGACAGTGCTAGCGAGCAAAGCCGAATATTCGACAAGGAAATCCAATCTGCAGGCGTGTTGCAACGCAAGCTCCATCGCGCCCAGAGTCTGTTTGAAAAGATCAGCAAGACGCTCGAACGAAAATTGCTCCTGCCACAAGATATGGAAGAAGACGAAAGCGGCGTGGTGCAGGGCTTGACGCAGCTAATGTCAATGTATGAAGCAGACTTTCCCAAGGTGGTTTTCGCCAAGAGTCGACTACTTCGTGTCTTGATTCTTACGCTGCGGAAACCGTTGGAAGACTTTCCCTTCAAGAGTGTTCGAAATTTAGTGAGCAAGGTCTTGAAAGTGGCGCTAGATCTTGAAGTGCGCCCCAACATGAAGCAGGAGATTGTGTTTGAGGCACCCGATTCGGTTCCAAGTTTGGGGCTAGACACAGGTTCGGGTTTAGATACAGGCTCGGGGCTAGATACAGTTTCGGGTCCAGATGCGGAGATGCTGGCTGATGTGAACGTCCAAAGCAACGATCAAACTGATGACAAAACAATGAAATCTGATAGTATACTTGGAGAAGCAGAGCTGGCACCGGTGTGACGATCCACAGAGGAGTGACTAGGCCGGACGAGGGAGACATTTAATTTATTGGAAAAGAGAAATAGAATGTAAAACTATGTGTGGAGGTCGATTGAACGAGTGAGGTATAAATCGTAGACGAAGCGTGAGTTGGCTGCGAAATTCCGAGATCGGCAACCGACGTGTCTAGCCCGAAAAAGACCCACACGGCGCCGGAAATACATGCGAGTTGGAAAAGGTTCTTGCCTTGATTAGGCGAGTCAAAGCCGATCTGCAATAGATGGGACTGGATCTGTCTTGAAAAATATAAAGACAGAGATCCAGCGCAGTTCCCAGTAGGGAAGGTGCAACCATAGACGGTGCGCCCCTTGCCCGGCGCTACCAGCTCCGCTCGTGATTGGCCAACACTCAAAGTGTGTGACAAGATTACCTAATCCAAGTGACCCCATCCGAGTGCCCCAAAAAAAACAATTTTGATCAATCAAGTAATTTCGCCTATCTCGATTCGCCTCAGAATTGTGCTTTTAAGAACACAACAACAACACACCCCCATTTAATAGTACGTATCACCCCTCCCCACAAAAACGGCGACAACCGCCAATGTTCTAATACCGATTGATGGCTCGGGAAGTTGATGGGCGGAATCTTTGGTGATTTCCTTATTTCCCCTTTGGGTGGCAATATCTTTTCGAATCTTGTTCTATTTCCTAATATGGTCTTGCCGAATGCGGCGACTCTCCATATCAATAGAATTACCATATTCGTCTCCCTCCAACTTTGTCACACCATAAAATCCCTATCAGCGGCCTGGTCCATCATCACAGTATTACTGTCCTGGGAAAATTTTTATCCCTCCATGTCGTCCACTGTCCATTTGAACTCAAACTAACTTTACTCCAGAAATGTCTGAATCTATCGAACCAAAATTGGAGTCCGAGCTGTATGACGGCGGGCCGGGCACTAGTCAGGGCCCTGCCTCCAGCTTATCCGCTGCTGGAGGTCCGGACGAAGATGACGATGACGAACCCAGCGGCAAGACCACCAAGGAACGACGCAAGATCGAAATCAAGTTTATCCAGGACAAATCAAGACGCCACATTACGTTTTCAAAGAGAAAGGCCGGCATCATGAAGAAGGCATACGAATTATCTGTCTTGACTGGCACTCAGGTCTTGCTTTTGGTCGTCAGCGAAACCGGGTTGGTGTACACCTTCACCACCCCGAAATTACAGCCTCTTGTAACAAAGTCTGAGGGCAAGAACTTGATCCAAGCGTGCTTGAATGCACCCGAGGAAGGTTTGAACGATGAGCAGGGCGTAGAGTCTGATGGCAACTCTCAAGAATCACCAGAGCAAAGCCCGTCCGGTTTATCTGCTCGACAACAAGCCGCTGCAGTTGCCAGCGCGACTGCTCAGCAGATTCATAGCCAGCAAATTCAGCAGCAACAGCTTCAGCAGCAGCAGCAACAGCAGCAGCAACAGCAGCAACAGCAGCAACAGCAGCAACAGCATCAACAACTGGCACAGATGCCTCCGGGAACGCACTTGCCCCACGGCATGCCCTACGCCCAGCCGGGCCACCCCGGTGCCAACTTGAGCATGCCCTCAAACGCATACGGAGACTCTAACCAGGTGTACCAGCAATACTTTGGCAATATGCAGAACGGGACCATGCCTAATCAACAGCAGTTCCAATAGATGAATACGATACATCCAACTTTCTGTTGTCTGCTTTTTTGCTCCTTTGCAATGTGGCCTGTTGGGTGTTCCCGGTGAATACCTGGTGTGGCTGGGCTTTCTTGATGATGTACGTGCCGCCGAAACGGTGAGATTCCCTCGTTTGAAAATCTACTCTCACCTGCGTCGGCACATGCACTTTATAGTGACGAATGTGGTGTTTTCTTTTGTGCGTAGGTGTTAATTGTGTGTCGTGCTTTCAAATCAGCGTTTTATGAATAATGTGGTGAAAATGTGTTATTTCTCTTTTTGCAAGGTGGTCAGTGGCGGTATATTTTCCTAGCCCAGATAATGTGGTCACTTGTAGTGATGTGCAACTTGTCTGTGGCATTGAAATGTACTTCGATTAATATTCGGAGTTTGCAGTGACCGCGTTGTTGAATGAGTTCCATTCAAACTTGGGATCACCGTGAAAGAGCGCGCGTGCCTCTGGACTTTACGCAAGAGGCAATGAACAATTCTTGCAAGCTATATACGATTTAAGAGAAAAGTTTTGAGACTTGCTGTTCTTTGTCATGGTTTGCCCTAGAGGTGGCTGCGGTCGTGAGGTGTGCTCAATTATGATCGCCCATCACCCCAGAGGGATCACACCCTAGGTGATTTATTATGTTGCGGAGCGGATGTTTACATTTGCAATTGCTTGGACACAAGGAAAGTGCTGAAGCGCCCTGGATTCGGAAGCATTGTCAGCCTCAACATTCGCCTCTGATCCATCTATTCTTGATTGCCTATTAAGAAGGACGAATGATAGCCAAAAGGTATTACAGGTTTTCAAGAGATGATAGAAAACCAGGTGTAATTCGTCAACTACTTCAACCAGAGACGATTTAACATTGTGAAAAAATTCAGAAAGAAACCCATTCTGATGAAAAGCATTGTCCAAATGAACGAGCAAATTCTTCTTTTCACCGTCCACGAAAGCACTGGTCAAGCCTAATGCAGAGATTGAGCTGCTCGCCGTCGCGACGGTCCTGGAGAATAGCACGTGAAATTTAACGCAAACACCCAGAGTGCAATACAAATATCACTTCATCCAGCGGAAGCTGCGCACGACGCTAATATGTCCGACAATGCTCAACTTTAACGTTGCAGACCCATTTACAGTTATCCAGATCAAAATAATCGGTTCATGAGAACGCTTTTTTCAAATAACGTCGCAAATTCCCGCAAGAATGCCTTTGAAGCGCCCAAAGTCTCGCATGAGTATCGGCATTTTGAGAATTGAAAAAGTTGGATCGTGTCGAAATAGAGAATTGTGCTTTTTCCAAGATTAGGGTCGTCTTTCATGACCCACTTGCGATGCCGACACACATCCATTTACATGTTAAAAGACATTCCGGAAGCTAAAGAAGAAAACAGGTGCCGCAAAGAACACGCAAGCAACATGCTTGTCGGAAAGAATTGGTGTGCGCATTGCCATGCAAGAAAAAATAGCGGTCAAGTCATTTTGTGGAGGAGGTGGAAGATTTGAGTAATTAGGGGTCAAATAACTCTGTGAGAAGAATGCGCACGTCACCCGCAGTCCAACGCTCTGAAGAATTGCTGGGACTTGACAGAAAAGAGGTTAAGTTTTCAGATCGATGCCCGAGAAAACGGACACGAAATAAAGTACCCTGAAGGAGCGAGCTCTCCACTTGCGTCGAGCTTTGCTTCGGCGATAATAAGCCGGCTAGAATAGCAAGTATTCATGCGGAAGGGAATGCGCGAAATAATGCAGATGTTTCACCAAATTTGACCAGTAGACAGCACATCAAGTGGGAACGGAAAATAGCTATAGTATTATCAGGGGTAATTGCATTCGCGACTCGTTGAAGAATTCGCAGACACAGAAAACCTCTGAAATTGCACAGGACATCATCTCGGGCTAGTACAGCGTACAAAGATAAAAAAGGGCGGGATCACGTTGCGAAGGGTTCAGAGTCCACTATACTACGCGATGCGCGCAAAAGTGAGCAAAAAAGACAAAGCCTCACACTGGAATTAAGGTTTCAACGGACCCCAACCCGCTTGTTTCTGCAAAAATTATACTCCAAATGACCCCGAAACATGGCTTGTGATAATGCGCATGCTAGTATTGTGTCAAGGTTATCACGCACATGTTTTAGAATTGATTTCACGCAAGAACTTACGCATTGTATTACGCCGTAAGCCGTGATAACTGATGCGGAAAGCTGCAAGGGATTCCTGGTTTCGAAACAGATTGCTTGTTAAGCTCCTAGATGCATGACTAGACCCTGTCACGAATCGAAAGAATCTAGAATTTCGTAATATACTTGCACCGTCAATCGCTCCTTGTAAGACCTCCTTCAATTGATCCGTATCCACAGACTTTAACGTTGAAGGATAATTTGGCGTTCAGCAGCCACTTGATGGCTCAAAAACCCGTGTTCCTAATACGGTGGGAATATGCGGTAGGATAATTGGAGTGGCGTGGTGACAAGTTTATTGAGTTTAAGTCCGTAATCAAAACATGGGATTAGGTGTTGGCGTACCTTCCTCGGAATTTCCAGGCGTACAATGCAAACAAGGGATCACGGGCCGGGGTCTAATTAATGAATAGTTTAATTCGGTGGCTTAGCGACCCCTTTTTTTACTAGACTTGTAAATGACTTGACTTGATGTTTGTACCTGAAAGCGTAAAAGCAATAATAATTGGTGTGACACCGCCAGGCAAAGAGGACGACTTTAACCGAGTGATCGGGAAAAACAAGACGCAGCCCGTGCGAAGCAACAGGTGATGGCCAAGGCGATTGGGGTGTCATGTGAGGTACACTAGACGCGTACAGGGGTTTAGCGAGGTAGGGCAAAGCACTGTAGTTCAGGGATAGCCAAGCGTGAAAAAATAGCACTAGGGTACTCGCATCACCAATATTTGCAATCCATGCCTAGCGTGACGAGATTGATATTTTTTGAATCAGCCGCATCCCCCTGCGTCTTCCGTTTTTGCGTTTAGCCTGGATTACATAATGTACGAATTTCTTTTTGGTTACGGGCACTGCCGAGTCTATTGTTTCCACGGATTAACCGAACGAACAAAAGCGTCGACGAAAATATAGCTGTAACTCCCCGTTTACGGAGGCGAACGACTTGCCAGCAACCGCAAAAGAGTGCATAGAAAATGGACCACGTCTCTGGAAGCATTCTGCATAGTGCGCAAATTACTCTGCTGCACAAACAGGTATGCATGGAGGGATATTCGCACACGCACCGCCGAGCTCGCCTCTCGTTGCCAGACCATGCAACTTTCCAGGGCTTACCCGTAATTCTTTGATTAATTAAATAAACACGTGAACGTATATATTTTATAGCCTGTAGCGGTATTTTCAAAGCCGAGGTATTAAGACCGGTGGGGCAAGTGTTGAATGCACTACTCGACTTTTTGTGGTGAAAGTGAAGCGCGAAGAGGGGGTGGGGTCGCGGGGAGGGCCAGCGGCAATTCGTCTGTACAACCGCATACGCATACCTGTGGGCAATTTCGCGAGATTCCGCCCTGACATTTGAAAAAAGTGAGATGCTAGATTTTCCATCCAGTGGGTGCATTTAAAAGGGAGAAAATTCCCCATTTATTTCTATTCCGCTTGTTCACCTGGTGACAGTGGCGGGAATCATTCAAACGACTTTTATTCTATTCTTCTCTTTCTCTTCTACCCTCTTGTTCTACTGCGATAGATTCGTGTGTGTGCGCTACCCACGACCCAAACACTAGCCGCCCCTGCAAGTTGTCATACAAGTTTTTGCAAAAACCAGGCCATTATTTTGAACAAGTTGTTGCCAACATCAGAGACCAAGTCCTTGCAACATCAGGGCCACTCTTCTGAACAAGTCCTTGCAACGTCAGGGCCACTCTTTTGAACAAGTCCTTGCAACGCCAGAGCAACTCTTTTAAACAAGTCCTTGCAACTTCAGGGCCACTCTTTTAAACAAGTCCTTGCAACTTCAGGGCCACTCTTTTGAACAAGTTCTTGCAACGTCAGGGCCACTCTTTTAAACAGGTTCTTGCAACGTCAGGGCCACTCTTAAACAAGTCCTTGCAACGTCAGGGCCACTCTTTTAAACAAGTCCTTGCAACGTCAGGGCCACTCTTTTGAACAAGTCCTTGCCAACGCCCAAGACCACTGTTCCATGTCTCTAGAGACCACAAACGCCTTGAAAAAGGCGGTAAAGGGAGACTCGTCACCGTGTCTCCATCGCAATATCTGGGAAGACTCTATGACGCTGTGGAAACGAGGAGGCATGCAGCCGTCGCCAAATTTACATTCTACAATGGCCACACGGCTTCAGTGCGGAGACGGCCCCAGCTCTCCCGCCAGCAGCGTCCGAGGATTGGGAATCTCTTGCGATCCTTTCCAAGAGGCCGATAGGGGCAGACGGCATTCCATTGCGACGGCGCCCGAGCACAAGGGCCAGGGACTGGAGATTGCGTCCTTTAAGCTCTCGCAAGCGATGGAGCGGGTAAATGATTACTTTGACCTGGACCCACATGGCCGCGTAAAGGTGACTGACGAAAAGTTGCTCGAGTGCTACCATACAGGCGAGTACTGTCTTCTGCCGGTGATGCACGAGCGACAGGGCGGGTGCATGGACTTGCCGAGCTGTTCCAGCGAGGTGTTGGCCACGTTGGGTCTCTACCGGCTCGTGTTGGTCACGTTCAAGCTGAGGAGGGTGGATGTGTTTTACATTGACACTGGCAACGAGAGCCAATTCAGCGTGGGGGACTTGGTGATTGTGGAGGCTGACCGCGGCCGGGACTTGGGGCGGATTGCGCGGTTGGACTTGACCACGAGCGAGGCGCGCTTGCTCAAGTTGATGCAGTTTGAGGAGCAGCAGGCGGCGTTCCTGGCGGAGTTGCCCGCGACGAACCTGCCGCCCATGACACGGACGCTCGGGGTGTTTTCGAGCGACTTGCCCGTGCCCGTGCTGGTGCCGGCGTTTACGAGCTTGCCAAAGTGCGTGTTGGGGTTGGCGCAGCCGCACGAGGTGTTGCAAATCTTGACAAAGATTACGGACGAGGACCGCGCGTGCCGCATGTGCTTGTCCAAGATTTCCGTTGCGATTGGCGGGAGCAAAGGGCTGGGCACGGGCGCCGCGACGAGCCCAACACCCAGCGTCCCGGCGTTGGCGCCGTTTAGCAGTGCGTCGAGAGACAATATGCAGATGCAGTTGGTGGACGTTGAGTACCAGTTTGACCGCAAAAAGTTGATTTTCTACTATAGCACTGCCAAGCGCATTGATTTCCGCGAGTTGGTGCGCGTGTTGTTTCGGATATACAAGACGCGGATCTGGATGTGCGCTGTGAGCGGGAGCCCGTACCAGCAGGTGCTGCCGCTTTTGGCGTCGCGGCCAGTGCACCCACCGCACAATCGGCACTATGAGTACTTTTCCGGGCGACTTGAAGCGGGCGGGACCGGCCGAACACTGGCATTTACGCGGCCAGCGATGATGCACGAACCCCTTGATGCGGGGTTTCAATTTGGGTTTGGCGATTTGGGGGAGAAGGTGATTTCGCGCCCCAAGGCCATGTCGATGGTGGAGGCGACGGTTGGGGTTGGTGTTGGGACAGGACCTGGACTGCAGATTGGGCGGTTCCCACAGGCGTCGCCCAGCTTTGAGGGCGGATTTTCACACAATGGTGGGAACGGGTACGGCTACGAGGGTGGGCATGGCTACGAAAATGCAGGAGGACACGGGCAGGAAGACGCAGGAGGACACGGCCACGGCCACGGCCACGACAAGTTTGCGTTTGTGCGGCGGCAGCTGCTTGGACAGCACGTGAATGCGAGCACACCATGTGGGTGGGCCACGGGAAAGGACGCGGGAGACCAAGTTGCGCGGCACATTGGGGCGCGGCCGCGGTGGGGGTCCGCGTACCGGGGCAGCACCGGGCCGTTCCACACGCAGCACTATGAGTGCGGCCCACAAGGGTGGTCGAGCCCGAACATCTGCCACCACGCGGGGCGCGAGAGCCGTGGGGGAATTGAGCCGCGAGGGGAAATTAGCCAGCACGGCTTGATGCCGGGTGCGCCGATTGGGAGCGGCGACGGTGTGCGCAGCCACACTGCTGGGCGCGACGGGATGGGCGACGAGGATATGAATTTGTTTGACGGGAGCAGCGGGTTTGTGTTGCAGAGCTTGGTGGACTCTATAAACCATTGATGGAGGTTGGTGATTAGAGGATTAGCGGAGGTTGGTGACTGGGGCATTAGCGGAGGTTGGTGACTGAGGCAATGGCTCTTGCGGGGGTTGATTGAACTGATAAAGGTGAGATGAGTGACATGTGGAGAGTGAGAGGGTTAGAGGAGGTGTACACTAGAGTCCATGCATAGAATAGTAGAATAGTGTTTGGAGAGTGAGATGAATACGGCCTAGATGCTCTGTTTCATACAAGTGAGGGAGACATTGGAGGGAGTTTGAAGACCACGGGCATGCGGTTTGCAATGCGAAATGGGGAATTGATGGCAAGGGGACTCGGCAGAAAGAATTGCGGAGGTAGGACGATTGCGATACATCAGGACACGGGGTATAAATACGAGTGGATATCGTGTGGGTATTCAAGTGTGGGTATTGAGTGTGGTAACTTGGTTATGGTAACTTCGTCAGAGGTAACTTCGCCAGAGGTAACCCAAGAGGTAACTTCGTAAGTAAATAAAAGGTAACTCAAGTTGTAACTTGGTAAGAGGTAACTGCGTCAGAGGTACCCTACAAGATGCTTTGCAAGAGGTACTTGGCAACCACGGTCCTGACAATTATTCTTAAGTTGGCAGCGGAGAAATTCGCGCAGCACCCAAAAGACAATGCGGGAACGGCATGACCATGCCGCCACCACAGCAGAATCGGGCCACCGGAGGGTGTGGGAGAAGGCGGGGTTAGGAGTTGGCACGCGCGATTCAGAGGGAGGCTAGCGATGACATAATCCCAGAAAATTTCACTACTCCTATTGGGTGTGGCTGAAGCACCCCGCATCGGCGATATGAGGTCACTAGAGATCACGAGGTAGCAAGTGATTCCGACACGACCTGTGCCCCGTGGGGACGGATGGCACCTTGCCTAGAGGGCAATCGCGAGGTGTGGGGCCTTGATGGTGAAGTCTCGTGGGCAGGCCTAGCGGTGAACCTCGGTGCTTACTGGTGGAGCCCAGTGGTGACGCGTTGTGGGTTGTCATGGGACAGGGGTGGATGACATAATATGTAGAGATCGCCACGTGACATGACTAAAGATGGCTACCGGAAGTTGAACGCGGTTACTGGGAGTGTTGAGGAGGCGTTTTATTGCAGAGCTGTTGGTGGAAATAATAATCGAATCAGCGAAGCCACGTTGATAAGGGTGGGTTGAGTTGAGTAGAGTGTGCTGGTCAGAGTGGTGTTGGAAGGGGTGCTGGTCAGAGTGGTGGTCAGAGTGGTGGTCAGAGTGGTGGTCATAGTGTTGGGTAACACAAGGGCCCCGACACCCAACACCTCCGCGCTCGCTCTTGTGTTACCCAACACGTGCACGTGGGTCATGCTTACATCATCCCTGTCCCTAATATTATTATTAGACACTGTAATATTATATTATTCCCTTTTATTATCAGTTGTTATCTGCAGTCCCATATTAGAATTCTTTTTTTCTCGCTCCCAGATGGATCGCCGAGGTGATCGTAACGAGTAGTCCGTTCGACGTCGCTGTTCCGCTACACCACTGCTCTAATCGCACTACTGCTACTTCTGCTGCTACTGCTCCCTACTACTGATACTGCTGCCTCCCCAACTCATATCACACTTCCCCTGTCTCCCGCCTACACCCGCACCCACACCCCGCCACACCCTACATGCGATCCAGATGATGCTAATCAACCGCAAATCTAAACTATCGCTCGGCTCCCCGGCCCCGCTGCCCCTCCTGGACTTGCCCAACCCCTCCTCCCCGTCCGCCTCCGCAAACCCGTCTAGAGTCCCGCCCGAAAAGCGTCTTCTCAGCTTCACCGGCTTGTTCAAGAAGAATAGCAGATCCTCCGTCTCCTCCCACCGACTAGCAACCCTCACCCCGAGCTCTAGCGATGTCTCCAGCTCGGCTTCGGACAACCAGAAACTCGTCTCCATTCAGATTGACGTGCCGCCCTCCCTTTCACACCCAGATTCTTCACACCAGGGTTCTTCACACCAGGGTTCTTCGCACCCGACCTCCTCACACCCGGCATCTTCACACCCGACCTCCTCCTCACACCCAGATTCCCTCTCACACCCAGATTCCCTCTCACACCCAGATTCCCTCTCACACCCAGATTCTCTCTCACACCCAGATTCCCTCTCACACCCAGATTCCCTCTCACACCCAGATTCCCTCGCACACCCTGACTCCGCCCGCACCTTGACCCTCCCCGACTCCGCCCACACCTTGTCCTTCCCGGACTCCGCCAAAACCTTGTCCTTTCCAAACCAGGGCAACCTGCTTTTGCCCCTGGTGAACTTTTCGCCGTCCGCAAAGGAGTCCCCTCCAAATGAGTCCCCTTCAAACGAGTCCCTTTCAAAAGACCCTTCCACAATCATCACGCCCCCTCTAGACAATGCCAAAAAGCTCTCGCAAGATCTGGGCTCCCACAAACTTCTGGTCCCGGCATTAGATCCCAAGCACAGCAGAAACTTGCTACACCTCCCCTCCGTGCTGCCCCGCAGCGAGCCCTACAACTCCTGCACCACCGAATGCATCTCTCTCGCCACCAGCGAAATGACCTCAAACACGGAGCTGGGCGACCACTTTGCCTCCTGGCAGCCCGAGCCCGACCGCTTCTCCCCGCCAATCACTACCCAGTTGCGCTACACCTCCATGGAGTTTGCCAGGCCAAGTAGTAAGGTTCAGGACAGTCCTGGCTCGCCCGCAAACCACCAACCCACCACAAACCACCAGCTCACCACTAATCACCAACCCAGCACCCACCACCAACCCACCACCTACCACCAACCCACAACGCCTACCCCTGCAAACCCTGTCCCTCTTTGCATCCCGGAGTCAGAGCCGGTGGAACCCTCCAAACCAGAGGAGGTCAGCTCCCTCTCCGCCCTCCTCAGCTTCCCCAAAAGATCCACCCGCGCCTTGGTGCCCCGCCTCCGCCGCACAAACACCGGCTCCTACATCCAGCCCGCGCCGGACTTGCCCATGCCCATCGAGCTCGACGAATGCAGCTCGGAAACAGAGTCCGAACTCAACTTTGACCCGAAACAGGAAGAGTCCGAGCTCGACTACAAAGTCGGCGGCTACCACCCCGTGTGCCGCGGCGAGGTCTACTACTCGCAAAAGTTCCCGGGCCGCGAATACGTCACCATCCGCAAGTTGGGCTGGGGCCACTTCTCAACAGTGTGGCTCGCCCGCGTCCGCGCGAACTCGTGCTCTCCCTCGCCCCGCTCCCAAAGCCCGAATAACCGTGGCAGTGTAGGCGGGCTTGCCGCGGCCCCCGCCAACCCCACTGCTGCCCCTGCGCCCGATATCGACGCATACGTCGCCATCAAGTTTGTAAAGTCCACCAAAAATTATACCGACGCGGCCCGCGACGAGATCCGCATTCTTCGCGCCTTGGACAGCGACCACGGCTCGCTGGCGGGCAAGGACTGCGTCCTAAAGTTGTTGGACGACTTTGACCTCGTGGGGCCCAACGGCACCCACGTGTGCATGGTGTTTGAAGTGCTTGGCGAAAACGTCTTGAACTTGCTCCAGAAATACAAGAGCTTCTACTCGAACTTGCGCAAGGAGCTTGCCCGCTCAGAGACTGAATGCCCGGCCCCCGCACCCGACCCTCTGCTATCCGAAAAGCTCCTTGCTCTGCATCCGCCGCCGCCCCAAAACCTAAAGTTCAACAAGTGGGACTCGGCCTCCCTCAAAAAGAGTACCAAGCTGATCCTCAGCTTGGGCTTGAGCGGCAGGCTGGCGCTGAAAATGCTGCTCGACACGCACACCCCGCCATCCTCGCCGCCGTCCTCGTCCGCGTCCGCAGCAGTGCCGCCGCCCGTGCCCGCACCACTGCTCGCAGAACCGCAAGCGTCCACATCCGCACCGTCCTCCAAAGAACAGCTTCTCGCCATCGCCGAACGGTCCCGCTTCTGCAGCGGCATCCCGCTCGCCTTGGTCCGCCAGATCGTCGCGCAGATGCTCCAGGGCATCGACTATATCCACCGCCACGGCGTCATCCACACAGACCTCAAGCCGGAAAACATCCTCCTCTCCTTCGACGATATCCACACCTTGATCAAAAACTCGGAGAACGCAAAGCTCAGTGCCGGCGGCAACGCCTCCAAGCTGCGGTGCTCCTCGTGGTCGCACGCTGCCGGCCGCCAGGGGTTCCGCGACTCCTTCGCGAGGGCCTCGCGCTGCAACGCGTCCAGCCCGCCCAGCCGCAAAATGTCCGTCGCCTCGCTGGCCCTGTCAAACTGCTCGTACCGCCTCTCGTACAACTCGCTCAGCAGCAAGAGCGAGTGTCCGATCCGCACCTCCAAGCCTTTGGGCACCAGCATCTCCAGCGAAGTGTTTTTGCGCGATTGCTGGTCTCTGGCGCAGATGCAGTCGCAGATCGCAGCACAATCCCAACTCGCATCCCTCTCGCAGTCCCCGCCGCCCATGCCGTTGAGCCCCACGATCTTGCCCCTTGGCCACCGCCAGAGCGCGGCGCGGCTCCGTCCGAAACTGCCGCTGGCCGCACGCAAACAGGGCGACGTCGTCGTCAAGATCGCCGACTTGGGCAATGCCACCTTCAGTTCCCACCACTTTACCAGTCTGATTCAGACGCGCCAGTACCGCTCGCCCGAGATTATCCTCAAGCACCATACCTGGGGTGCGTCCACCGACATGTGGTCCATCGGATGCATCATATTCGAGTTGGTGACGGGCGACTACCTCTTTGACCCGTATGACTCGACCAGTTTCAGCAAGGACGAGGACCACTTGGCGCAGATTATCGAGCTCTTGGGCCACATGCCGTCCGACCAGTTTCTCGCAAACTGCGAAAACACGGGCAAGTACTTTAAGCTCGACCCGGAAAGCAACCAAGTGGTGTTCCGCAACATTAGCAGCCTCAAATTTTGGGGGCTTCGCGAGGTGTTGATTGAAAAGTACGGATTCGAGGCGGAGAACGTGCAGGTCACGCTCTTGTGCGACTTGATTTCAAAGTGCTTGCGCTTCGACTTGGACGAGCGCTACGACTGCAAATCGCTCTTGAGCCATCCGTGGTTGCGACCGGATTTCGATTTGAACTACTATAACGCGTACGCGAAATCCGATCCGCAGGGGCTTGCAAATGAATTAAAGTCCCTTCCATTGAACAACCAGGAGATCCCGGGGTTCTTGAGTCCGTACGGTATGCACGAAAATGAATAGTGGTGACAGTGTGGTGGAGAGATTGGTGATAGGACTGTTGACTGATAGGACTGTTGATTGATAGGACTGTTGATTGATAGGACTGTTGCTTGAAGGACTGTTGCTTGATAGGACTGTTGATTGATAGGACTGTTGATTGATGGGACGGTTGATTGATAGGACCGTTAATGATAGGACAAGTGACTGACAGGGCTAGAGACTGGCATGACTCGTCAACAATAATAAGATAAGAGCATGGCCACCTCGTTTTCTGCTCCTTTTCAGAGATACCCACTGATTCGCGCAAAGTACGAACAGCATATGAATATTCCTTTTACGATTTATGACTTTATACATGATTGATGAGACAATTCCATATTGATTAGACATTTCCAAATTGATGAGACATTATCATATTGATTAGACATTTCCAAATTGATGAGACATTATCATATTGATTAGACATTACTTGATTAGACTGTTGGGTATGGCAACGGGTCGTTTTGAACATTGATTCAACATAATCCGTACATTCGAAACAGACAAGCTAAAGAACTTTGACCGCCCACAGTGGGGGATCGGGGTTCGTATACACGATGAGCTGCCCTGCACGATACCGGACTGAAGAGACGTTACAATAGGAAATGGCGATGCCGGGAGTTACCCAGCACTCAAGGGCTCTACCCTTACATGGCCGTTTCCAGATTGATCATCATTTCTAGAAGATTCCCTATCTCACGACAGTCCATGGTGCAAACGCAAGAGTAACCGGTCACGTAGGGATTCCCGTAAAGACATGCTTGTGTAAGACCAGAGGATCATAATCTTCTGGATCCGATTCAATGCTGTCGTATTTGAAGTTGGGATGCGGGGAGCCGGGCAAGTCCGTGGTGCGGTGGTTCGATACGTTCGCGGCCGGATCGTTTTCAGGCTCGGTATTTCGACTCATTTGTAGACTGGAACTCTGCTTGTTGCCCTGCAAGTCGCAACTGTCAGCCTGAACCTCATCTTCCGGTTCACCGTTGCCAATATGATTTTCTTCTTTGGGGCTCTCAGCGTCATTATCTTGTACAGGGTTATCTCGTTGAGGGTTATCTCGTTGAGGGTTATCTCGTTGAGGGTTATCTCGTTGAGGGTTATCTCGTTGAGGGTTATCTCGCTTAGGGTTATCTCGCTGAGGGTTATCCCGCTTAGGGTTATCTCGTTGAGGGTTATCTCGCTTAGGGTTATCTCGCTTAGGGTTATCTCGTAGAGGGTTATCTCGTAGAGGGTTATCTCGTAGAGGGTTATCTCGCTGAGGGTTATCTCGTTGAGGGTTATCTCGTTGAGGGTCATCTCGCGTTGTGTCATCCCGGGTTGTGTCATCTGGCATAGTGTCAACGGGCGTATGGTCACCCCGCCCCCCGATGACCGATCCCTGTTTGTGGACTCTCATGCGCGATATATCATGGGCGGATTTCACTGTCAAGGGAGCGAGCTCGGCCGTGTCGCCCTCGTCGAAAGATAACTCAACAACACGAGGCCTGTGCCGCTTTACGGCCCGCTGGACCGGCGAATTCGGCGTAGGGTAAAGTAAATCGCCAAAGTAAGGATCGGTAACCTCGACACTGGATATGCGAACGGGGTAGAGAGGTTTCCCGTTTGCAAGCTCCACGTCATATATAGCCGTGAGGGCATACCACGAAGATGCGGTGACTCTGCCAAGAGCGATGTACCTTTTGTTGAAGTGGGGCATCTCGGTCAAGGTGATGAAGAAAGATAAGGGAGAGTGGGCGTGCCGCACACTCTCATTCTGCTTATAAAGAGCGACAGTACCGCGGTGATCAAAGCGAATACGGGAATGGAACTCGTCCTGGAGATCGAAACCGGCGGCGGGGGCGCCTAGGCCGACACAGTGCGGCGATACCGCGGTAAAGGCCTGGTTGTTGAAGGCGCCATCGAGACAGGCCTGGAGAAACAGTTTCGACGCGCGAGGAAGCTCTCTGGCCCAGAGGTCTGCATGTAGATCGCCCTTTGACGTGTGGATGACGAGCCTCGCCGAGGCGCGTGGCAGTAACTCAGCCATTGAGTGAGCCTACATCGCCTTGACCTACACCTCGCTTACGGTGAAAAGTTAGTGATTTGTTTTTGGTTTGCGCACACACGCCTATACGTTCTAGCAAAGTCCACCGTACCCTGCTCCAGTGTCACCCAATGCTGTCGCTCAAGACGTTCATCAAGGCCGTCCGCAAGGCAAAGACCATTGCCGATGAGCGCGCCGTGGTCAGCAAGGAGTCCGCGTCCATCAGAACCGCGTTCCGCGATAAGGCCCTCGACCAGAACGCCCGCCGCGCCAACATTGCAAAACTCATCTACCTCTACATCTTGGGCGAGAAGACCCACTTCGGCCAGGTCGAGTGCCTCAAGCTCTTGGCCTCGCCCCGCTTCGCCGATAAGCGCTTGGCGTACCTCGCCACCATGCTCTTTTTGGACGAAAACCAGGAGGTCTTGACGCTCTTGACAAACTCGCTCGACAACGACTTGCAGCACTCAAACACCTTCATCGTGGGCCTCGCCCTATGTTGCTTGGGCAACGTGGCCTCCCCGGAATTGGCCCGCGACCTCTACACCAACGTCGAGCGCATCCTATCGAGCAACAGCATCTACCTAAAGAAGAAGGCTTGTCTCGTCGCCGCAAAGTTGGTGGAAAAGGAGCCCGACTTGAGTGAGTTCTTTCTCCCGCACGTCTCGGACCTTGTCGCCGAGAAGCAACCGGCAATCCTCTTGGGTGCCACGCGCCTCATTTGCGTCTTGTTCGACGCCGACAAGGACCACCACCCCGATTTGATTGCTCATGTTCCTAAAATCTTGTCCCACTTGCAAAGAGTATCGACCCAAGGGTACATGCCTGACTACGACGTCTCGGGCACCGCAGACCCCTTTCTCAAGGTGGCCTTGCTCAAGTGTTTGCGGACGTTGGCCCTGTCCCCGGCCTGCCCCGCAAAGTTCATGGAAAAGATCAACGACGTTTTGGCCCAGGTCGCTTCCACGTCGGAAAGCGGCAAGAACGCGGGACACGCCGTCTTGTACGAGTGCATCAAGACCATTTTCGCCATCCCCACCGACCAGTCGCTCAAGATTTTGGGCATCAACATGCTCGGCAAGTTCTTGTCGACCAAGGATAACAACACCAGCTACGTGGCACTAGACACGCTCTTGCGGGTGGTCGACTCGGAACCGGTCGCGGTCCAGCGACACCGCTCCACCATCATCTCCTGCTTGAACGACGGAGACATCTCCATCCGTCGCCGCGCCATTGAATTGTCCTTCGCCATCCTCAACGAACAGAATATCCGCGTCTTGGTCAAGGAGATCTTGCCGTTCTTGGAAACCTGCACCGATAACGACTTGAAGCCGTACATGACGTCGCAAATCGCGATCGCCGCCGACAAGTATGCCCCAAACGAAAAGTGGCGCTTCCTTAGTCTCGCCAAGATGTTGAAGGTGGCGGGAAACCACGTTACCCCGGACATTATCTCCAACATCCTCGCCTTGTTGCTACAGTGTACTGACATGGAACTCAAGCGGCACGTGGTGCTAAACTTTTACTCCATGTGCTGTGACGACGTTACGCAGTACGGATTGTCCTTGATCACGATCTGGGCCGTAGGTGAATACGGCGATTTGATCTTGAACCAGACCAGCGAGTCCAGCACCCCGCACCTAATCTCGGAACAGGAGATTATCGCGCTCCTTGCGAGTATCGCCGAAAACTCGACCTTCTCCGAACTGGAACAGGTGCAGATTGCTACCTACAGCATGACGGCCATCATCAAACTATCGACAAAGTTCTCCGCCCCAGAGAACATCGAGCGCTTGCGCCGCATGTTGAGCGACCGTACCTGCGACAACAACTTGGAGATCCAGGTGCGGGCAGTCGAGTACCAGGAAATCTTTGTTCAAGACTCTGCCTTGCGCAAGGGATTGCTCGCAAAGATGCCGCCTCCACCGCACAAGACGCGCGCCTCCTTGTCCCTCAACAGAGCGGCAGAGAGCTTGGACCCCGTTCGCGCGGCCGAGCCGCAGCCGGCCGACTTGTTGCTAGACTTGATGGATGGCGGCCCGTCGTCGGCGCCAGTGCCGGCAGCAGCCAACACCGACTTGCTCAGTGATATATTCGGGAGCGGCGACGCGAATCCAAACAGTGGTGGGGCGTCTGGCAGCGCCGAGTCCGCCGACCCCGTTGCCGTGCCCGCAAACGCGCCCGTCGCGTTCCAGGGCGCCAATTTGCGCGTCCATTTCTCGCCCGTCTCACCCCTGGAGCCGGGGCACGCCACCATCGATGCATATATCGTCAACTGCAGCCCACATGTCGTTTCCAATTTGCAGTTGATGGTGGCAGTGCCCAAGTCGCAAAAGTTGACCATATCCACGTTCGCGGGCGGCGACGTGTTGCCGCCAGGGCTGAAACCGGTGCGCCAAATCTTGACGGTTGTCGGCAAGCCCGGGAGCAAGATCAAGTTGCGGGTCAAGGCAAAGTACACGATTCAAAACGGTACAGTGGAGGACCAGTTTGACTATGCTGGATTCAGCGGGACGTTGTAGAGAGAAATGGAGAAAGAGACATCAAGGACTGTAGTGTTTAATTCTATAATGTAAACTAGAACACTACAAATGCAAAGTAAGGTTTCCGTGGGTTGAAGGTGCGTGCTGAATGTGATCTATGCGTTGGGCGAAACAGAGAGTCCCTTAAGTCACCACAAAGACAAGGGTTACTCAAAAAGCCTTGAAGCGTTCCCTGGTGTATAATAAAGACATGTCGAAAGAAGGGCGCAGTGCTAGAGGGAAAACACGCAGTGCAATACCTTTACGCGATTGAATCGGCCAATGCTCTTGATTTCCTCATCGCGCAAAGAATTCAATGTCTGGAGTTCCAGTTCCAACAATAGTTCCGTTTCGTGGCCCTTGACGTCTTGTCGTTCGCATTTCTCGAGCAAGATCTTGTGATTTTTCTTTGAGTTTTGCACGTTTACAATAATACTGGCCATGCAGTGGAGCAATGCGTTGCAGTAAAAGTCAAAGCTAGTGACGGGTTTGTGGCGGAACACGTAAAAGGTTTTCGAGGCCGCGCGATCGACGCTGCGCGGGATTTCCTGAATCTCCGCCATATTGTGTTTCACCAATTTATACAATTCAGTTCGCACCGCTTTCTCAGGTAAAAGGACCCGGTTCGACACACTCTTTTCGTCAGCTAGCCGGAGCGTCTTCAAGCAGCGGAACACTCTAAAGCACTCGGGCCCTAGCGTGACTTTCACCAAGTTTTCAAAGTTTATGGTCTTGGCACTATCAATCAAATCTCTAAAGGGAACGGTAAAGGTTCCCGGAACCGTTTCCAACAAGAAGGGAACGCTTGTGCCCTGAGAGAGTAGCTGGAGGTGGTGCTGCAAGAGCCGCTGGGGCCCTGCATGGCCCGTGTCTCCCACGGCCACATCATTAGCGGCTTCAAACTCTGCGAGCAAATCAAAGTCCGAGATTTCTGTCTTGACCTTTTTCGCGGGCGGGCCGTCATCGTCTGGGGCCAGGCGCTTTGCAGAGTCCTGGACGGCTATTGAGTTTTCCAAGTGGACGTGCGGCGCCAAGTGGCGGGCCAAGTCGTGGATAGTGAACACGATTTTCTTATCTTCAATAAGACGGTTCTCTAGGGATGTGCGAAAGAAGCGGGCCTCTTCCGGGTCGTTGATGAGGCCAGCGATTTCCAAAAAGGGATGCGATTTCTCCGGAGAGTCCTTCTCAATGAGCCGGAGCGCGCTTTCGTATACCCAGGCCGTCAAGAGACCCAATCTTGATCGGGCCAAGCTTACGAGGGCGTCCGTTCTCAATTTCTTGTGGAAGCGGGACAAGGAAAATCTTATCACCAAGGAGGGATGGAGCGATTTGATACCCGACTCTGTCACGAACACGTCTCGGGGAGGCTCCATGAGTTCCTGGAGCTTGACGCGAGTCCGTTCCTTGGCCTCGGAAACACGTTTAATTTCTGAAGTGGTAGAGGTTCTAGGGATCGTGCGCATGGTTTCGGCGTACAACTTTGCCCACAAGTCCTCAATAGGATTAAAGTCGATAGGTCTGACAACCGACAACCATCCGTCATTGTACAAATTGTACGCGAGCAATTGCTTCTTGATGCGGTCTTCAGGGTCATCAATGTTGGCGAGGTAGTCTTCGATTTTGATGTTACCGTGAATGAGAAGGTTCTGGACCAATTCAGCGGCCTCGCTGCCGTGAGCGCGCTTTATGTACTCCAAAATGTCGCCGCTGTGGATCAATAGGAGGAAACCGTTTTCGCAAAAGAGATAGGTGACTTCCTTCTCATCGTTCCAGTAGAGGACACAGCCCATTTGGATCAAGGAGACAAGCGCGGTCTTGATTGATTTGAGGGGCAATTGTAGGCGTGCGGCCAAGTCCCTTGCAGATAGACGGCCTCCAGAGATGAGCGATGCGACGACCAAGGAGGCGACTTCGCCGAAATGAGCCTTTGCGAAGGATGTGAAGAGGAACGATTTCGGCGACTGGCCTTCTGCGGCCTCATAGAAGGCCTCGTCCATTGTGGAATCTCTTTGTCCCTTGCTGTAGATTGTACAACGAAGGAATGGGTCATCTTATGGGGTCAATGATTACGTAATAGATGGCATATCACGTGATATACTCCATATCACGTGATACGAGATCACATGACTGATTTTCTCGCTTTTCAGAGCCACCATTCAGAGTTGCAACAAGCCAACCTCAATGGCCGAGATCAAGAGAACTCTCAAGCGCGCTAAAGAGTACCTTGAACAAAACGATCCTGTAACGGCGTTGGAAGACATAGACGATGCGTTGAAGATTGATCCCAATTCTTACATCGCCCACCTTTTTTGCGGGAAGGCATACCAGCTCTTGAATAAGCTTCCAGAGGCCCGTGTTGCCTTCGAAAAAGCAATTGCTATAGATGATAAGAATCTCATGGCGTGGAAGGGCTTGCTCCAGGTCGTCAAGGCTGGCTCGGACTACCCCCTAGTCTTTGACGTCCTCACTCTGCTCGCTCAGCGCCAATCCGACCAAGACATTGATCTCGCCCCGCTTTTTCGTGACATTACCTCCTGGCTCCATCAATTGAACTATAAAACGGTCCCGGACCTTTACCAAGCTTACTTGCGGGCGATACTACCCAACACAACCCTCTACGATCTCATGGGCACCTATTTCGGAAGCGCCGAGCACAACTTGAAGGCCCTCGTCGACCTAGAAAAAGCTCGAATAGATAGTCTTGTTCTGACTTCCCTTCTGCGCGAGCGCAATAAGCTCGGCCGTGTCTTGAACACCGAAGCTAAATTACGCTTGAATGCTATTGCGTGGCACCTCTACAAGTCGTCGGACTTGGACGCTCTCTATCAACAATTCTTGGATGTTTGCAACAACGACGACGACCGCTTTTTGTATCGCCACAAACACGCAAAGCTAAAGTACGAGCTTCTCAAACTAGACCCTGAAAAGACCGCCCGGCTCGACGAATTCAAGAACTTGATCGACGATACGGTTTTCCTACACATCCCGGACGTATTCTGCTGGAACTTGTATTTCGACTGGCAAGACTTTAAACTGTTGGGCGATATCCCCACGGACAAGATCGTCTTCTACTTGAACAACTTTCCCGATGAAGGGCTCGCCCACGTATTGCTCGCGCTAGCAGAGAGCGGCATGGCTCCGTTGAACCGCGACGAGATCTACAAGGGCACTCTCAAAGTAAGGACACGGTACTTGCAAAGTCACCAAACTGAGAGCGAGGAGGCGCCACTACAAGAACTCGTGGATGAAGAAGCACTGCCCAAAGACTCGCACGGCTTGTCGGTGGGCCAAGTGCTTTCGCTCATGCTCGCTGGCTATGCCAAGGCGCAGACTTCCGTCATGGCCAACCGCATAGTGTGCGAATACTATATTCAGATGCGCGAGTACGTCGAGTGCTCCAAAAAGTGTCCCGAGTCAATCAGTCTTTTAGCAGATCTCCACAGATTCTACGGCTTGAACCTAAAGCACACCAAGGAACACTTTTTGTGCTGTCTCGCATTGATCTACACCCACCTCGAAGCGCCCAAGAACTTCCCGCGCGCAATCCAGTTGTACGAACGCGTGTTGCACGAGAATCCGGAAAACGTCCGCGCAAAGATCGGCTTGGGCTTTATCTTTATTGAGAATGAAAAGTTGCCCGAGGCTAGAGAATTGTGTTCGCGAGTGGCACAAGAAAATCCGACAAACTTTGAGGCCGTTTCCCAATTCGGATGGTGCTTGGTAAAGCTCGGCCAGTTTAAGGACGGACGCGAACAGCTTTTGCAGGCCCAGGCATCTTGTCAGGGCCATGGCAACTACTATTCCGATATGCGTGCGGGCATAAAGTGCAAAATCGCGCAGAGCTACTTTTACCAGGACAAGAACGACAAGCACAACATTAACGAGTGCTACGCCTTTCTCGTACAGTCGTTAAAGGAATCCAAAACGCACGCTCCGTCGTATACGTGGCTAGGCATCCTCTTTGCCGATTTCTTTAGCGACTCGGCGCGGGCGCAAAAGTGCTTTTTGAAAGCGTTTGAGCTAGACGACACCGAGATTGAGGCGGCGCGGCGCCTCGCGCAGGAAGCTGCGGGCAACAACGACTGGGACGTTGCCCAGGTGATCTGCATGCGCGTCGTGAGCTCGCGGCTGGCGCGACGGCTCGTGCAAATGCGCCACCACGACGTGGCGTGGCCGTACCGCGTGCTAGGGTCGATCGAGCTCAACCGGCAGAACGACGCCAAGGCAATCGAGTGGTTCCAGACGGCGCTCAGGCTAGAAGCCATGGACTTCAACTGCTGGCTCGGGCTCGGAGAGGCCTACTACAACTGCGGCCGGCTCGACGCCGCCATCAAGGTGTTTCGCCACGTGGAGGAGCACGGCTTTTGGCTCTGCAACTATATGTTGGGCGTGGCGCTATGCAAAACGGGCGAGTTCGAGGAGGGGCTCGGCTACCTCACGCGGGAGCAAGCCCGCAGACCGGGCGAGGCATGCATCCATATCGCGTTGGGAGAGTGCAACGTGGAGTATGCAAACGCCTTGATCCGGGGCGGGTTCACTGGCAGAGCTGCCGACACCGTCGTGGCCGCGATACGCAGCATGAGGCTTGCGGCGGGCGCAAACACCAGGTCGCAGCTGCTATACAAGTGTCTCGGGGACGCGCTCGAGGTTTTCCTCGTGGTGCGGCTGTGCGGCGCCAAGTTGCCCATGGAGACGCTATCCGAGATATTCAGTCTGGCGGCAGTGCCGTCGTGCGACTGGAGCAGCGAGCGCGCGAAGCAGTACTATGAGAGCGGCGACTATAGCAAAGCAGTGTGCACGTTTTTCATATTGTCTCGGCTCGCGGGCGAGGCGTGTCTTGGCCCCAAGGCCGATAGAACGATGCGGCTGGCGCTGCTGTACAACTTGGGGTTGGCGTACTTGCAGGGCGCGCAGATCTTTTGCGAAACGAAACTCGTGGACGAGGCCATTGCCAGTCTCAAGAAAGCTATCCACTTGGAGAACGACAATCTGTCGTTCTGGGTGGCGTTGGGCAACGCGTACGCCGCGCGGAACGCGGCGATCGCGCAGCACTGCTTCATCAAGGCCTACACGCTCGACAACCGCGACAGCGGGATCTGGCGGAACTTGGCGACGCTCTACTTGATGAGCGGCGACGTGGAGTTGGCGCGGGAGACGTTTTCGCGGGCGCAGCTGGCGGCGCCGCAGGACGCGTTCACGTGGATCGGGAGCGCGTTGGCGAGCGAGATTGCTGGCGACGACGAAGCGGCGAGCCGGCTCTTTTCGCACGGCTTCATTCTCTCGAACGGCCAGAGCCCGTTGAGCCAGCTCTTGTATGCCATGAGCATAGCCAAGAAGCGGATCGGGGGCGGCCACGGCGACACGGACGTGGAGGCCGCGCAGGAGTACAGTGTGTCGAACATGGCGATGGAATGGTACCTAAAGTACCGTCCGGCGGACACGGTGGCGTTGCAGCTCGCCTTGACGATTGCCGAGAGGTGCTCGGCATTTGCCAGCGCAGTGTCCATCGGCAACACGCTCTGCGAGCTCCTTGAACGCGAGTACGACGCGAGCGAGAGCGAGGAGACCTTGCAGCGCTACGCGAGCGCGAAAACACAGCTCGCGAGAGCGCACTTGGGCGCGCTCGAGTACGAGAAGGCGGTCGAGTGCGCGCAGACGGCGGTGAGCTTGTTCGAGGGCGACACACATAGCCCCGAGGTCGAGCAGATCCTTCTCTCGTCGCGAATCGTGTTTGGGCTCGGATTTTTTTTCACGTCGGACTTTGATTCGGCGTTGGAGCAGTTTCGGATAATCATGGAGGCGCATCCGCAGTCGGACCGGTTGACGATCTTGATCGCGCAGGTGTTGTATGCGTACCAGACCAGCGACACGAAACAAGCCGCGATTGACCAGTTGCTTGGGTTCATTGAGGAGAACGATGCGTCGTTAGTTGTGATTTTGACGCTCGGGGCGATCGCGATTGCGGAGAACTTGGCAGAGTACTATCCGGGGATCCAGGAGGCGCTCGACGGGCGGCCGCTCTGCACGCTAAGCGGGAGCCACATGCGAGCGGTGCTCCAGATGCTCGCGGCGATGCAGGAGAAGACGGGGGGCGGCGACGGCCTGGCGATATGGCGCCGGGGCGCGATGGTGTTTCCCAACGACTATCACGTGTGGAAGAGGGTGAGCCGGCGGATGGCGCTCGACGTGGCGACCCACGGGGGCGCGAAGCTCGCGCTGGCGGACATGGCGGAGGCGTACGTGGGAAGCGGCGAGCTCCGGTTGGTGCAGCGGAGCATCATGCTTGCCCCGCAGGAGCCTCAAGGGCATGCTGCGTTGAGGGAGCATGTGTTGGGAGTGTGATCTGGGCCTGGGACATGAGACTCTGCGACTCTAAAATCGCCTCACACCAGCATTTGCGACGTTAAGAAATACCAATACAGTTCAAGACCTCTTCTGAGTCTAAGCGTACCTTCACATAGAACTCCAGACATAACTTAGACTCCAGAAATGACCAATTATAGACATAACCCCAGACTCTAGACATAACCTCTCCAGACATAACCCCAGACTCCAGACATAACGTAGACCCCAGACATAACTTAGACTCCAGACACCACCAACTCTCGACATAACTAGACACTAGAAATAACCCCAGACTCCAGACATAACTTCTCCAGACATAACGTAGACTCCAGACACCACCAACTCCCCGCATAGATAAGCACCCGGAATAACACAAGAGTACCGACATAAATATTCCACGCACACAGACGATACCAAACACTAAACACCGCCAACCGATCAGTAGCATCACACATATCACAGCA